>PVLD010005664.1:0-109410 GCA_004027595.1 Dinomys branickii | reverse complement strand
TTTTTTTTTTTTTTTTTTTTTTTTTTTTTTCTGTTGTTGAGAGGATAAACTGTCTGACTAAATTTGCATGTCTGTATATGGGTCCATACATCTACAATTCGAAGATATCAATGGACAAAGCAACAACTACTGTTGAGACCATATCACCTTGTCTATAGATTAGTTGTGATTGTACTATTTTCTATGATAATGGGTGTCTGTTTGTCAATATGTTTGTGTACTTTTATGTTTCTAAAATAAAAAAAAAAAATTCTGTCTTTCCACCATGAAAACTCAGAGGAAGGGCATTAGTTGCTTGCATTTCTTCTCTCCTTTTTCCTTTAACTGGTCCTTTTATTACCAACCATGATTTGATTATATTTACCTAATATAGACTGTCTTCGAGGTTTTCTTGGTAAAGTTGGTTTTGGTAAGGAAATGGTAGCTGGAAATTGATTAATGCTTAACATCACTTTCCTAAGGACTTCAACACCCTGGTAATGTACAGACCACCGACTTTCTTCTTTGATAGATGAAGTGCTAGGCAGAGGGGTTGTTATCGTTACAGTTCTCAGTGGGGATACGTCAAGATAGTTGCGACTCTTTGCTATGAGTTGATACTCAGGATGCACATTTTTGAAGTCAGCCTCAATAATTTGGTAAGGAACGTCTAAAGATTTGGAGGAGGGTGAAGAAAGAATTACAAGGTTTCGTAACTTTTCATCAACATAAATATTTTCTTTTTTGCGAAGTGCTTTGGGGGACTTTCTTGAACTTTTCATCTGGTGTGTTTCTTTCCTAAAAATTTGAGTAGATGCTGAAAGATGAGTTGGAAAAAATATAGGAGCAGTAACAGTGTCTGGAATGTGTGAGTAGATATTTTTAGTAGATTTGTACACGGTTGAAATAGGAGTCACTCTTTCCGGTTCGGGATGATCAAGAACAATATTTTGGATATGCACAAGTGCTTGTGATTGAGTTCTTGAAACAACATCAGGACTAGTTCTATCTCTTTCAGTTGGAGAGGTTCCATCTTTGGTATTGGTAAACCTTACATGAATTGGTTTAGTTTTATCAGTCGTGGCTAAAAAGAAAAAGAAGAAACACAAAATTAATTATATTTATCAAGGTGTTGGAAGTGAAACTAATGTCTTTGCTTTCATACTTTCTCTTTGCACATTCATACTTTTCTTACCTCTAAACATGTTTCTGTGTATACTTGCTCAACTACCAAGACTTTTGCCCATCTGATGAGGACAACATTTGAGCAAACAATTGGAGAAGTGAAAAGGTTAAATTGCATTAGATTTAGAAAGGATAGGGAGCTATTACTGGAAGAAAAGATGTAATAGAGAACAGAGTAAGACATAAGGAGAAATTTTTGAGCATTGCCACTAAGTCGATTTTCCCTACCTCAAACCAAAGTAGGGGGACTCATAGAGACATATTTATGGAGAACAGGACTGTAAGCAACCAGCACAAAACAACACCTCACTAGTGCCTTACCTACATCCTTCACTGATACTTATAGAGTAGGAAAACTACAGTAACCTGCCCGGTGCTGTATTTCAACTACATTAAGGTTACAGAACCCTTGAAACAACTTGACCTTTGTCAAGCATTTCAGGGGGGTATAAGATCAATGCTGGATTCTTACTTTAACTCTTTAATATTACAACTCTTCTCCACTCTTAATCCCACTTATAGAAGAGCTAGAAACTGTAATACGAGTCGGGGAGAAGAAGTCATAAAAGAAGTTTGAAAAACTGATCACACTCTTCTTTCCCTTGGCTTGCACAAAAATTAGCAGGTCTAGATTGAGCTGAGAGTAGGGATAAGGGGTGATTGCATGTTAGATGAAAGTACTGATTCAGACTGAAATAGTTGCTTAATGTCTGAAAATGAGACAGGGTTAACAGACAAAAGGTGGTCTCAGGAGAGAGTTGCATGCTGCATGGGTTGAAGGGCAATAGTAAAAGAAGGACAATGTTTGCTTCCTGCTTGTATGGAGCTAACCAAACTAGTTCATTTAGGAAAAAGGTTACATCAATATCTTTATTATCTCTCTTTCATCTTAAAATAAAACACAGGAACAGCAAAAACACAAGAACATAGCAAACACTTTTGATAGACCACAGAACTCTTTCCAGCTATCTGTACCCTGCCATATCTATCTTTCTTTTCAATGGGAGGCAGAAGTAATTTATAGTAATTATAAATTATAAATTATAATTATAAATTATAATTTATAATTTTAAAATAATCTATATATTATAATTTATAATATAGATTATAATATTTATAATATATAATATAAATTATAATATTTATAATTTATAAATTTAAATTATAATTTAAATTTATATTTAAATAATTTATATTACAATAAAGTATAAGTATAATTTAATTATAATTCTATTTATTATAGAAATTATATATATATAACTATATATAAAAATGTATATATAGTTTGACCTCTTCTCTCATTTTTTCACTTTATTCTGCAATATTTATTGAATCAATAGACTATTTTAGAACAGTTTTATATACACAGAAAATGAGGCAAAATATTACAGTTACTATATATCACCTCCACCCCTGCACAGGATTTCACCTATTCATATATTTATCACAACTAAGGAACCAATGTTTATACATTATTAATGAAAGGCCATAGTTCACATTAGGGTTCAATCTTTGCATTGTACAGTGCTATGGATTTTGACAATTGCCCAATGCCACACACCTACAGTATCCTACAAATAATTACTACCACCCAAAATGTAATTTCAAGGATTCTCTAACCTTATTGTAGGTATTGGGACCCTTACACTATTCATGCTTTCCTCCCTTCCTGAAACCCTGGCAATCATATATCTTTTTCCTGTCTTTACAGTTTGCTTTTTCTAAAATTTTAATTCACTTGGATTACAAAATACATGGCCTTTTCAGACTGCCTTCTTCACTTACCAATATGAGCTCAAGTTCCTCCAGGTCTTTACATGGTTTGATGGCTCACATCTTTATAGCGCTAAGTAACATTATATTGTCTAGGGGCACCACAGTTTGTTTACCTACTCATCTTTCCAGTTGGGAAGATTGTGATTAAAACTGATATGAATACACATGTGCAAGTTTATGTGGACATAAGCTTTTAATCTCAGTGGGGTAAATGCTTAGGAGTGAGACTGTTGCATTACTGACAAGTGTGGACAATGTTTTAGAAAACTCCCAAGCCACCCTCAAAAGTAGCTGTGCCATTCTGTGCTTCCATCAGAAGTCCTTCTATCCAGCATCTGTCATTATCAGTATTTTTGACTTTCGCCGTTCTAATAAGTGTGCTATGTGTGATATTGTATTGTTTTGATTCTCTCATGACATACAGTGTTAACCATCTTACCATATGCTTATTTGCCATTTGAATGTCTTATCTGGTGAGAGTCTTTTTCTCATTTTTAAAATTGGGTTATTTCTTCATTATTGAATTTAAGTGTTCTTTGTCAATTTTGGCTATAATTCCTTTATTACACTTGTGTTTTGCAAATGCTTTCTTCCAGTCTCTGGCTTGTCCTCTCATTTTTTAACTGTTTTAACCAGGTGTGAAGGCACACATCCATCTCCCCAGCACTTGAGAGAGTGAGGCAGGATGATTATCATGAATTCCAGGCCAACCTGGGCTACACAGTAAGTACAAGGCCAGCCTGAACTACATAGTGAGACCCTGTTTCAAAAACCAAAATAACAACAATAATAATAAATAAACATAGTAGAAGTTTTAAGTTTCAATTAAGCTCAATTTATCAATTGTTTCTTTTTCTTAGATTATTCTTTTAATGTTATACCAAAAAAGTCATACCAAACCAAAAATCATCTAAATTTTCTCCTACATTATATTCTAGAACTTTTATGGTTTTGCGTTTGTACATTCATTTCACATTAGCTCTTCTTTTTGTTTTTGAGCTGGAGTCTCACTATGTTGCCTGGGCTCACCCTGAACTGCTTGGTTCAAGTCATCCTTCCTAGACTACAGGTGTGTACTACCATGCCCAGCCAGATTATTTTTTTGCATGTGGATGCCTAGCTGTTCTAGTACCATTTGTGGAAAAGACTATCTTCTTCATTGTATTGTCTTTTTTTCTTAAAGATCAGTGGACTGCATTTCTGTGAATTTATTTCTGCGCTCTTTTGTCTCCTATTGATATATATGGCTATTATTTTGCCAAATACAACACTGTCTTAATTAATTACTACAGTTTTATTACTAGTCTTGAAGTTAGGTAGGACAGTCTCTCTTATTCTTCAGTATCATGTTGTGCATTATAATTTTTTTGCTTTTCCACATAGACTTGTATATTTAAATTTTTATACAATATACAAATTTTATTTTTTTATTTTAAAGAGAATAACAACAACAATAAAAACAATGACATAGACAGAAACAAAAACAACACAAAAACAATAAAAATGATACAGTGTTTCAAAACAAAATGATAGGAACTAACAGTAGTTATTACATTATTTACTGTTATCTTCAATGAAGTTGCTCAGGTTACCAGATGTAAGAATGCAAGGTTGATCAACCCATTAAAGAGAATAAAAAATAATATAAATACATACAGAGCTTCACTAAACAAGATGGTAGGAATTCAACAATCATTGTTATATTGCATATTGTTGCCTTCAAATTAGTTGTGCAGATTACCAAATATAAGCATGCAAAATTGGTAAAAAAACCTTAAGCGTTAAGTGTTCCTTTCAATAAACAAATAGACATCAGAAATACAATTGTCCCAGCTATCCTTCTGTATATCTTTTTCCCTTCCTTCTTTCTTTCTTTTTCTCCTTTCCCTTATCCCAGTTGTTCCTTCCTTTTGAGCAATTTCTTTCCCTTTCACAATATCTACTGTACCTTTTGGGTTTTACTTACTATTTCAGGTTCTTAGAAATATAGTTGAAAAAAATACATGAAAAAAGATGTTCAATATCATCAGTCATTTGAGAAGTGTGAATTAAAACAACAGAGATTCCATCTCATGCCAAAAAGAATAGCTGTCATCAAGAATTTAACCAATAACAAAGGCCAGAGGGGCTGTGGGGAAAAAGAAACCCTTCTCCACTGCTAGTAGGAGGGAGGATTGGTGAAACCCCTGTGGAAATCAGTCTGGAGATTGCTCACAAACTAGGATTAGAGGTCCCACTTAACCTAGCTATTCCTCTTCTGTGTATTTTCCCAGAAAAACTGGAAACGTCATACCACAGTGATATATGTGCACACATGTTTACAGCAGTGCAAACTGTCATAGCTAGATCTTGGAAACAAATCAAATGCCCAACAACTGAGGAATGGATTAAAAAAAGATGTAGTATTTTTATATGATGGAGTATTATTCGGCTATAAAAAAGATAAACTCAAGGCTTCTATAGGTAAACGGATGCAACTAAAGATCATACTCATAAGTGAAATAAATAAGACCCACATGTGTAAACATCGTATTGTCTCCCTAATATATATAAATTTTAACTGGGACTTTAACTGAAACTGCATTGAATCTATATGTCACATTGAGAGCAATTGACATGCTAACAATATTAAGTCTTTCTAGTCATGAATTGGACTATATCTTCATTCACTTAAATCATGTTGATTTCTTTCTTTGCAATTTTGTATTTTTTTTTGTATTTTTCCAGTACATACATGTGATTTATAGATAAATGTCATTTTTGGGAACTAATGTAAATTGTAATGTTTTAATTAGCAATAATCTTGCTTCAGATAAATCTCATTGGCTATGATACTGCCACTGCACAAAGTTGTAATGTTTTAAATGTCAAGCTCTAAGTGTTTTTTGCTAGTGTATATGAAAGTAATTGATCCTGTATACAATAATAAACCTGCATCTTTGTAGCCTTGTGTAAGCATGCTATAATTGCTTACTTTTTACAAGAATTATTTCATTGATTCTTTTCAATTTCTTATATATACATAATCATGCCATCTGTGAACAAAGACAGTTTTTTCTTTATTCTCAATTGGGACAACTGCTGGGGCTAAAGCTCAGCAGCACAAATGCCTGCTTAGTAAGTGTAAGGCCCTTAATTCGATGACTAGTACCAATAAAATAAGATAAAATAAAATGTGGTGTATAGGGCTGGGGAGATAGCTCAGCAGCAGAAGCACCTGCCTGGCAAGCACAAGGTCCTGAGTTTGATTCCTGGCACCAAAAAAAAAAAAAAAAAAAAGATAAATCTTCTAGTCAATTGGTACAACTGTTAGTTCAATTTCTTATTGCATTATTTAGAAGTTTCTAATACACTGTTAAGCAGAAGTGATGAAAGAAGACATTTTCCTTTTGTTCTTCATCTCATAGAAAAGACTAGGTACTCAGTATGAAGGATAAAATTAGCTATGCTTTTTTGGTAGATATTCTTTATCAAGTTAAGGAAGGTCCCCTTTATTCTTGGTTTACTGACAGCTTCTTAATAATTGTGTTGAATTTTGGCATCTATTACTATGATCATGTGCTTTTTATTCTTGAGCTTACTCATGTAATGGATTTGATGATGTCAAGCTGGATTTGCATATTTAACATAAATCCTACTTGGGTGTAGTATATATTTTTTAGACGTTGTTGGATTTAATTTATTTGTTTTGTTGAGAAATTTTATGTCTATATTCATGGCAATATTACTCTGTAGTTTTCCTTTCTAGTAATATCTTTGGTTTTGGTGTTAGAATATGCATTGTTCCAAGAATAAATTAAGTATTGTTCCCTCTGCTTCTATTTTGTGTAAGAGAATGTAGATAACTGGTATAATTTCTTCTTTAAAGGTTTTGTGTGGATGCAGAGTTGTCCAAAATAGTCTTTTATTTTCTTTTTTATGTATCAGGGATTAGAAGGGATGATCTTTTTTTATTTCTAGGATTAGTAATTTGTTCTTTCTCTCTCTTTTTTGGTTAGATTGAGTAGAGTTTTAGCCATTTTAACAATATTTTTAAAGAATTTGCTTGTGACCACATTGATTTTCTCAACTATTTTTAAATTTTACTGATTTCTAATTAATTTTTATTATTTTTTTAGATTTATGTTGGTCTTCTTTTTCTAGTTTCCTGAGGTAAAATTTCAGATTATTTACTTTAGCTCATTCTTCCTTTTATATGTATATTCAAGGCCAGACATACCCTCTAAGTCTTGTTTTTGCTGTTTGCCACAAATTTTGATAAAATGTATTTTTATTTCAAAGTATTTTTAAATATTTTAAGAGCCCTTTAACCTATAAGTTATTTAAGAATGTTATTTCCCAAATAGTCTAGGATTTCCATCTAATTTTTTGTGATTTTTTTAGTTTTATTGTCTTCTGAGAGCATACTTTAATATGTCTTCTTTTAAATTTGTTAATATTTGTTTCGTGTCCCAGAACATAGCTTATTTGGTGAATACCCCATAGGAGTTTTGTTTTGTTTTTGTTTTTTTGAGACGGGGTCTCGCTATGCAGTTGAGGCTGGCCTTGAGCTCACTTCATAGCCCAGGCTGGTCTTGAACTTACAAAGATCCTCCTGCCTCAGCCTCCTGAGCTATGGGCTTCTTGCCTCACTAATTCCTGGCTAGTCACTATGGCGTCCAGCCAATACAGCGCTGGTGGTCGTGTGTTGTGCTGAGCCAGTACGGTGCCAAGCCAATATGGCGCTAGCCACTAGCGGTCATATGCTAAGCGCTACCCTTCTTCCTGAGTCAAATTACGACTTCCTACTTCCCGTTTTGTAATACCCTGTTTCCTTTTCCTACACGCCCGCCTAATCCTGGTCTGCCATGTGAGGCAGTCCGTCTCCTAATCCCCGCCTCTAGCCTGGGCCTATTGAGCCCTTGATCCTACGCTCAGAAGTTCCACGTTTCTCTTTACCGACCTACTGTGGTCTTCTCCGTGCCCACGATAAAGGCATTTTATTCTGCTTTATTCCCTGCGCTGGAAAAACCTATCGAGTGCTGGGATTACATGCGTGCACCACCACGCCCAGTCCCCATAGGGGTGGAGAAGAATGTATATTCTGCTGATGGTAGAGAAAATAGTCTAAAAATGTCAATTAGATCAAAATGACGGATGGTGCTGTTCAGCTCAGTTATATCCTTGCTGATTTCCTGCCTGCCAAATACTGTGTCAAGTACTGATAAAGGGATGTTAAAGGCTACAACCATAATAGATCTCCTTACAATTCTATCAGTTTTTGTCTTACACATTTTGACTCACTTTTAAATACACAGTATGAGGACTGTTAAGTCTTTCTGGAGAATTTCCCAATGATGGGTTTCCACCCATATAAAATTATGCCAAGCCATCATGGCGGAGACCCAGCATGGTGCACAGGGCCTAAAGAGACAATGTGTCCCACCCCAACTGGCTTCCGCCTTCTTCCTCTCCCCACCTGACCACCACTTCCCATTTTCTGTTGCGCGTGCACGTCCACCCTTTCCCAGTCTGTGCCTGTAACGTCCCCTAAACTGCCTACGTATAGTGCACCCCCAACCTAGCCCAGTATAATCTTTGTTCCCAGCTTCTTCCCTCAGAAGGTCCTTGTGTCTCTTAGCAGCCTTCCCCTGGCGGGCGATAAAGGCTTTATTTCTCTTTGTTCCGTCTCTCACTCACGCCAAACCTAACGCCCACTTTACAGTTACATTACCTTATTTATTATTATTTTTTGTGGTTGTTATCCGGAATCGAACTCAGGACCTTGCGCTTGCCAGGCAGGCACTGTGACTGAGCTGTAGTCCCAGTCCACATTATTTATTCTTGATAATTTTTTTCTTGTGAATTTGGCTCTGTCAGAAATTAAAATATCCACTCCAGTTTCCTTTTAATTATTATAAGCATGGTATATCTTTCTCCTATTACTTTTAATCTGTGTCTTAACTTGAAATGAGTTTCTGGTATACAATATGTAGCTGGATCTTACTTTTTATCCATTCTCACAGTTTGACCTTTAATTGGTACTTCAATCATTAAAATTTTAATGAACTATTAACATTACTGGCTTAATATCTACAATGTTTATAAAGTTTTTTATTCATTGCTATTATTTTGCTTCCTTTTAAGAAATCTTGACTCTCTTCCCGCCTTTCTGGTTTTAAGTGAGCATGTTATAATCTCATTTTCTCTTTTTTCTTAGCACATTCTTCATGCTTTTTTAAAAAAGTAGTGGTTGTCCTGTACTCAAGTTTACAGTATACATTTGCCACTAAACTACTTTCAAACACTACTGCTTCCTGGGTATTATAGGTACTTTCAATAGAGTTTAAATAAAACTGTAGACGGTGCACTTCAGTATACGCTTAGAACCATTTTGAAAGGTGAAATCACCAACAAAAAAGCACAAACATTAAGAAACATGCCACTTATTTACAGTATGGGAATTGAATCAAAGCAACAGGGGTAACCTCGCTCCATCTCAGTCGGGCGCGTGTGCGTTGGACAACTCATTTCACTGATCTGCACAGATCCATGAAGGACTGAGAAAAAGCAGCAAGTATGTACTGATTTGGAGGATACAACTAAGCCTTACAAATCTGCAAATATATATTTACCAAATCCACAAGTGAGAATCAATGATTGTACTTGTGGATTGTTAATCCGATGTTATCTTGTAACAAACATTTGTAAGTTGTGATTATTAGCCAGTGTCCTTAGCTACTGTGATTCTGAGCTACAGAAGGTAGGGAATTTCTATGTAAAGTATATAAAGGTTAAAACATATATCTGACTAATACACATACCTCTGTGAATTTTCTTCTTATATGAAGACTCTTTAGAGATTTGGGGAGGTAAAGGTCTTCGAAGAAGCTGTGGATATTGCCGCTTCATTTTAATGAATAATAAGCGGTATTTTTCCTAACTACCAGTCAAGAGAGGACTGAAAAGTTTTTGAGTATGTTTGAATTGTGGCTGAAAAGGAATTTATTAGAATTTAGATTATATATTTAAATCAGTCTGTATCAATACTATCCTTTAAATTGTTTTAAATCAGTATAGTTGGGGCATTACCACGTAATACAAAAATCAGACAGGGGTCAATTCAAAGCGATTGCCTAGGATCGCTAGGATTCCCATTTACTGCTGTTTAGAATGATGAAAAAAGACGCACCCCCGAATGCGCGCTTAGCTTTCACGGCAACTTCAGAAGTGCCAGGGACACCTGTACTCTGTTGACAGCTGGAAGGGAACCTCGGACAGAGCAAATGGGACTTTTACCCTCAAAAGATAACTTTGCCCTCAAGCGCTCAAGTTTCGCGCCCTCGAGGTACCTCCCACTCGATGCTGACACTTTTCTTTCCCTAGTATCACAGGAGATGCCTGGAAGCGCTGGACTCCTACATTAGTCTGCTGCTTCTCAGACCAAACGGGTTTCATCTTCCATCTCCTTTTCCTCGGAATTTTGAAAGCGAGGTAAAGGTCCAGTGAAGTCGCAGGGCAGAGAGAAACGCCCACCACCCAGCAACAAACCCTAGCAACCATCAAGGCCAGGAGCTGGATCCTCTGCGCTCATGGGGCGCAGGCGCTGAAAGGGCCGGTGGGCGGGGCCGAACGGGGTCGGACTGGGCAGGTGAAGGGGGCTGGGCTGAGGTTGGGCGGAGCGCAGGGTGGGAGGGGCGGGGAGCGCTGACGCGGCGGAGCGCCAGGAGCGCGCCTCGGGGGGCCCGAGCAGGCCCCGCCCACTGCGCAGCGCTCGCGGGCCCGGGCGGCGCCGGCTGCTGGGAGGATGCGCGCGGTGGGGCCGGAGGACAAGCTGCTCCGTGTGCAGCTGCTTACGGAACGCGGTGACGATTATTGCTGTTCTTATTCTTAATGACAGTGGCCACTGTTTATTTACTTTTCTCGACGGCAGGTGCTTAACTAGGTATCTAGAGTCTGGGCTGGCGTTCTCTACTAATGATGCACTTTTGCATAGCCGGGTCCCGTTGCTCATTTGGCAGTGCTCTGGAAAAGTGAACATTCTGATTTTCTCTTCCTTTGATGCAACGTGTTTTTTTTTGTTTTTTTTTTTTGATCCAAAATTCCTGATTGAAGAGTAGCTGTGGATGAACAGGTGGTTTCGGGAAGAATTCAAGCGGGGTTTAACCGATACCCATTTTTCACTGTTACGGTCGATTGTTCTGATTATCATTTAGTGATTCCTCTCTTCTGCCGTGGTGTGAGGAACCTTTGCGCACATTGACAGATACATGTGTGTGTTGTGTGTATGTGCCTGTTTCTCTGGAGCTTGAGGGAGAAAGAGCACCAGAAAGAACTCATTAGGTAGAAGTAGAAATCTCAGCCAAATAGTGAACTACGTGAGAGGCTTTTTTCCAGGTTGCCACCCCACTCCGTTTGCATTTGAGTACAGGAACTTTAATAACAGATGGAAAATGAGAGACATCCATGGAGGTGTCCTAGCTTTTGGAATCTTTCAGAATTCACTCCTTAATCAAGTCTTCCTTTCTCTCCTTGGGAGAAAGCCACTATTTTAAAACAATGAAAAAAAGTGGACTAGTGAAAAAAAGACTGGAAAATATTATGCAAATTGTTTTCCTTTCCAATATTAGCATTTCATTTCTTTTGCTTTTACGATTAGTTTGATCTTGATTATATAGGCCAGACCCTGAATTTATTCCTTTTGCCTGTGTCCATATGGTAGATTGATGAGCTTCTCAAAAAGCCATGAAAGCAGATAGCCAAAGGGAGATCTGATGGCCGAGTTTTGTTTGAAGAAGTGTATATTGTGCATATTTTGTAAATGTGAAAAAGATGTTTGTAAGGCATAAAGAAAGGTGTATGTGCCAATATGTACAGTCAAGTTCCTTACACTCTTAAGTCATTTGGATTGTGAGAACTACTGGAAATCAGTTTTGCTGATGCTTGGCTTTAAAATTTATGCTTAGTTTGCATAGTAAAGATCAAGGCAAAACATTTCTCAATAATTTTTCAAAAATGCTTTGTCACACATAGAATCAGCAAGCATCAGTCTGCATTCCTTGTAGATTCCTTTTACAGTACCAGCTCAGGTTGTGAGACCATTTAATATACACTCTTCTCAGGTGTGAATGTTTTGTCTTCAACTATTACTACCACTTAAGCAAATTAGATAGTTTTTATGAAAATAAAGTCAATGGCTTGGTGTATTTTATGTGTATGTCCCAGTTATTCGAACACATCTTACATGTGTTATCTATAGAAATGTTACACAAATGTAGGATGGATTTTAAAGGCACAAACCAGTCAACTGGATTGTTTTTCTGCTTTTTAGATTTAGCCTATTATTTTTGAGAATATTACTAGCTCCATTTTCTCCTTTTAAAAAATAATTAGTGTATGTCTCTTTAATGCAGCACTGCTTTTATTTTAAGGGCCCGTTTTATCTGATGTTCTGTACAGGCAGGCTATTTATTTGGCCCATCAGCTTTGCAGTTTGGCAGAACCACCTGAAGAAGCTTGTCAGATTGAACCACAGTACTTGCACTCTGTTAGCAGATTGATTAAGGCGGTCAGAGAAATGGTAAGCACCAAGGTTACAGGCTTCCTCCATCTTCTTTTTTTTTCTTGTATTGCTAAAATGAGATAAAAGCCTTATGCAAAAAGCAGCTTTAGCGCCTGGGTAGGTAATGCTATTGATTTCCCTGATGAAGGGGGTGTGTTCTCAGGAGCCTCAGATTGGCTCCTAGTGAAAGGACACAGCTTTTCTGGAGTAATGTAAAAAATGTTGCTAGAAATCATTATCATTTTCCAGACTTCTGTCCTCTTTATTTATTTCCCTTTTACATGGGACAGAAGTTTGCTATACAGTTCAGTTAATGTGGGTTTAATGTAAGATTTTACTGTGCAGAAATAACTGAAATAATTTGTGTTTTATGCTCATATTTGTTTTTTAAAATTCTTTTAGAGAATCATTACTTTTTGAGTGCATATTGGTTCAATATTGAGTCCCCAGGGTAACCCAGAGCACTTTAATGCTTTTGAGAACGAGGTGTTTCCTTTGTCTATGTTTACCTGTTTATATGAATTCTATGTACTGGGAAAGTCTTTACTTTTCACAGGGGCTTAAACCCATAAATGTATGTCAAGTGTCCTTATGCTCTTGTCTAAAGAACAGTTTTATATTTTCTCAAATGTTGGAAGACAGCTTTTCTCTATACCTCATGGCTCACTGTAAGACGAAACTTATATTTGCATGACATGCCTTATCTTCCTTGTTAGTTTCAAACTACACTCCAGGCACTCCCGAGGACTTAGTATTCTCAGCTCCCAAAGCTGTGCACATTCAGAAAAACTTGATTCTTTATTAGTTTGGTTTTGGCCAGTTATTTCCTTTTCCCCTTCAAGTTGATGGTGCTTTGTTTTCCTCTGTTTGAACTAGATATTGTAGGGTTTCTTTTAAGCAAATATTACCAATAAGGAAATGACTTTCAACCTGCATCATGGAATATGAAAAAACCAAATATAGCATAAGTGTCTTTAAAAGTGTATTTATGAATTCAGTCACTGGTTCTAGAATGATATGTTAGATATCTACTATACACAGGACACTTTGCTAGGTACTAAACTTTAAACTTTATTAAAACAATTTATGTTTAATTTGAGCCTTTATAAATTTAGACATTAAAGTGAAAGTTTAGATTATAGAACTACTTGAGGATGTTTTTCAATTTTTTGATGTTAACATGTATTTATTGAGATGAAAGGTATCCATTATACTCCATCATGTGACTTTTTTTCTCCAACTTTTTATTATGTTGTTTGGGTAAAACAGTATGTGTTTCTTAGTACTATCATGTATACTTTGAAATAGTTTGTGCCTTCTTAGCTGTAGTGACCATTTTAGAATGTTTGTCTGCAAATAGCTGATATTAGATATTTGTGTGTTGTGTGATTGACTCCACCAAAAAAGGTAAATCATATTTGTCTCCTTGCTGTTCATTTGACTAAGCAGCATTGTCTTCAGTGCTGTGATTTATGGAATGTCTGCTCTTTAAGCATGAACAACACTTGTTACTTACCATGTGGAAGACACCGTGGTAAGTGTTGACTTTATGTTTTGTCTTACTCCACAGTTATCACACTGAGGATTCTAGTATTTACATCAAGTTTCAATGAAAGATATGTTAGCATAACTCAGTTCATCTGGTTTCAGATCCCCCTGTGGCCCCTTGTTGTGTGCTCTTTGAGCTAGCTGTCCAATGTCTCTACACTTTTGTAGTTTCCTTACCTGTAAAATGGGGGAATGGTACCCAACTCAAGGCCTTATGAGGATAACTATTCTAGGTTTAGTTCTGTGCTTGCTACAGAGCAAATGCTCAGGAGATAATAATTATTAGAAAACTAAATTAAGAAGCCAAACAACTTGGGTTTCCCATCTCCACACTCCCTGCTTTATGTGATGGTAGTTGATTCTCATGGAAATCCTGGGCATTTCCATCATGTCTCACATTTAGTTTGCTGATGCCACTGAACATTAGAGGATCTAGTTTGCAGGTTTCAGTGACACACAGGCAGTCTGCTACAAAGTGTCCCACGTTCTGTCACTGGTGTTTTTACTCTGGGTTGCTTGGGAATGGTGGCATGGTGCATGCCTGAAAGAGTCCAACTACAGTGAGATGTCTGAAGAGGCCTTGACATTTTATTTGTGTCTGTGAGCTGCTGTTAGCATTGATTGAGCTGGGCTAAATCCATATGAATTCCAATGAGTGAGCAAGGATGAAAGGTGCTTTGTTCTCTGACTCCCAGGCCAGGTTGAGAACTTAAGCAAAAAGTGGTGAACTCCTTTGGATGGCTATCGGGTAAGATGTTACAAAGACATACAATCTTAAAGTTTTTCTGAATGTGCACAACTTTGGGAGCTGAGAATATGAAGTCCTTGGGCCTGCCTAGAGTTTAGTTCAAAACTAACAAGGGAAATATAGCATGTAATGCAAATGTAACGAGCTACGTAGCCTCAGTTCAGCCTTGAACAAGTGCCTGCAGCATTTAGAAATGCTTTGCAGTGATTTGTGTTTCATTCTCATGCCAATAGAAATTTATGATCTTACACAGCAGATACAATGGTTTGTTTTTCAAACCTATTATTCTGCTTTATGCTCCCTGTCCTGATTAAACATATTGTTTTGTTCATAAGTACAGTAAGGCCACAAATTGTGTAAGGGGTGTAATAGTGGGGCTGAGCAGAGATTGCCTGGGGATGGAATAGTGTATTGTATCCTCCATGTTGAAGAACTTGCATTCCTTATACTGTACCTGGACAGTTGGAATTGTAGTTTATATCTCAATACCACATAGTTTAGTGTGCCTTGACAGTTCTACATTTCCACCCTCATCATGTGTTTTGAGATCAGAGATTTTTATGAAGGTTAAATGATAAAAATTCTTGGACATTGCTTCTTACCCCATATTGTCCCATGCAGTCACTTGCCTTCGAAGTGTGAAAAATCTCTCTGTATTTCTTCTGCCAGTAAACCCAGGTGAGATAGTACCCAACAAAGGAGGACAACATGGTGTTCTGCTGAGTTCAGGAGCCCTGGGGAAGATAAGTCATTGGTTTTATTCTTTTTTTCACTGCAATTCCAAGTAGAGCAGCTCTGGTTTTATAAGATTGGCATAGGCTCTGGCAAAGACTTGCTTTGAAGAGCACATTCTGTGTGCAAAATAAAACATAGACAACAGGAAACAGGGAGATACCTTTTGCAAAAGGGGAGGGGACCGAGAGCTGGTGGGAGTGGAGAGGGAGGGATGGGGAGAGGGTTAAAAAAAGAATTAAGAGATTTTCATGCAAACCACAAAACTAAACAGTTTGAGTGCTTTCAACGTTGAGATGTAGTCATGCTCCTGCTTCTTTTTGGGTGTAGGTATCTTGGTCTGAATCATGGTACCTTGCCTGGCAATTGCCGGTGAGCTACCTTCCTTTTATGCACAGCATCACTTCCTAGCTCACTCAGATCACACACAGACCCACAATGAACTCTCAGTAGGAACAAGGGAACCCGCTTGTCAGACTCAATGCATTAAAAGGATTGCTTCCAGAGGATTTGTAACTTGGTCTATCACTTTACCCGGGTGTCTCAACTGGGGAGATGAGTGTTTGTAGTACATATTTGTGAAACATGTGTGTCCCCAGTGAAGGTTTTTTAAAAAAGAAAAATGGCAAAAACAGGAATAGAAATGATACTGACTTTCTGAAAGGAGGTAAAATGGGAAGCCAGCGATTTAAAACAGAACCATGAGTATAACAAATCTGGTTTGGTGGCACTTGCTTGGTAGAAATTGCTTAGGAACCAGAAAGGCTGGTTTTGCTAGTCTTGTACTGTGAACTGTAAGACAAGCTGTAATGAATTGGAACACCTGTGATTTTTAGACCCAATCTGAGGATTTGATTGGCTAAGTGTGTTACTTATTAAATGTATTTCCTTTATTTATACTTACTTTCATAGGGGACCAGAGTTGTTTTCAAGAGTAATGTTTTAAGAAGATATGAGGTAGAAGCATTAGAGGACTGAAAGCTTTAAGAACTTCCTACAGTAGTGAAGGAGTGGCTTTGTTGATAGATTCTGGCTGAAAATTAAGGAGCTGAGAGGAAGGGCTGTACAGGAAATGGAGGAGAGGCCCGCATCTCCTGCATGACCTTTAGACCTCCCCCAGTGACCCCTCTACCCTTCAGAAACAAGTGCACACAGATTAAAAGGCACCTTTCTTTCTGAAATAGAAGGGATGTTTCTTTTAATGAGGATGGGGGAAGCATAGTATCCACTGGGAGTTCACACAGCCCTAGTCAAAGAAAAGGTCCTGTAACTGGTAAAAAGCCCTTTACAGTGGTTTTATTTTTTTTTATTTATTTTATTTTATTTTATTTTTTTTTGCGGTACTGGGGATCGAACTCAGGACCCTGCGCTTGCTAGGCAAGCGCTTATTCCACTGAGCTATATCCCCAGCCCAGTGGTTTTATTTTTTAATGTTTTATTTTTATTGGAACATGTTCACAGGGCATAAAGATTGCGCTCCTTGTGGGGGTGGTCCATGCACGCAGTGCGTCTTCACCCTTTTCGTCACCCCTTCTCCTCACCCTCCCCACTCCCTCCATCTTTTGGTTCCTTTCCCTTTTGCAAAAGATGTCTCCCAGTTTCCTATTATCCATGTTTTATTTTGACCTTTATTTCCATTTTGGTTTCTTTTTTTATTTTAAAAGTAAAAGAACAAAAACATTAGCAAACAGACACAAAGTACCACAAGAACAGTACAAAAACTGAATTACAGATAAGGTGGCAGGGGATTAACAATGGTTGTTGTATTACACATTGATAACTTCAAAGTGTATGCCCAGGATAATGGAAATAGACATACAAGATTGATTAAACAACTAATCATTGATTGTTCCTTACATCAAAGCAACATAAGACAATAGTGCAACCATGTCAGCCATCGTGCACATATACACACACCTACACAGCTATCCCCTTCTTCTTTTTCTCCTTCCCTTCATCCTGATTGCTCTTTACTTTTGAGCAGTCTCCCTTCATACCTCCCAATTTACATTCCCACCTCCAGGTTCTTACACTAATCATACAATACGCTGTTTGCACATGCACATCTGATTTACCTCACTTATGAGTATGGTCTCTAATTGTGACCATTTGCCTATCAAAGCCTCAAGTTTGTCTTTCTTTATAGCTGAATAATATTCCACTGTGTAAAAATGCCACAGTTTTTTTATCCAGTCTTCAGTGGATGGACATTTGGGTTGCTTCCACGATTTAGCTATTACAAATTGTGCTGCTATAAACATGGGTGCACATATATCACAGTGATATGATATTTTCAGATCTTCTGGGAAAATACCCAGAAGGGGAATAGCTGGGTTGAATGGGACCTCTAGACCTACTTTGCTGAGGAATCTCCAAACCGATCTCCACACTGGTTTCACCAGTCTGCGTTCCCACCAGCAGTGGAGAAGAGTTCCTATTTCTCCACAGCCTTGCCAACATTTGTTATTGGATGATTTCTTGATGCTAGCCAATCTTACTGGGGCGAGATGAAATCTCAATGTTGTTTTTATTTGCATTTCTCGAGTGACTAAAGATGTAGAACATTTTCTCATGTCTTTATTTGCCATTTGTATTTCTTTAACAGAGGTGTGTATTCATCTCAGATGCCCATTTCTGGATTGGGTCTTTGAATTTGGACAGGTTCATGTTTTTTAATTCTTTGTATGTTCTAGATAGAAGGTCTTTGTCCGAGGGACAGCCAGTTAGGATTTTTTCCCAATCTGTGGGTTTTCTTTTTACTCTGCTGGTGATTTCTTTAGATGTGCAAAAACTTTTCAGTAAGATGAGGTCCCAGTTACTGATTCTTTGAAGTGTTTCCCTTGCAGTTTGATTTTTGTGCATGAACTCTCTGCCTACTCCTATGTCCATTTTGGTTTCTTATATAAGAGAAACCACTCAATAGTTAAGCTTGTGTATCTGATTTATTTCACTTAACATTATTATCTCAACATATATCCATTTTCCTACAAATGACTCAAGTTTATCCTTCTTTATGGCAGAGTAGCAGTCCATTGTGTATAAGTGTCACATTTTCTTCATCCATTGATTTGTTGATGGACATATAGGCTGCTTCCAAGATTTAGCTATTATGAATTGTGCTGCTTAAACATGGGATGCATGAAACACTGTAATATGACATCTTTAACTCTTTTGGGAAGATACCTAGAAGGGGAATAGTTGAGTCAAATGGAATTGTCTAGTTTTAGTTTTTTGAGGAATTTCCGTGCTTTCCATAGTAGTTGTACTAGTTTACATTCCCACCAGCAATGTAGAAGACTTCCATTTTCCCAACGGCCCCGTCAGCATTTGTTACTATTTGATTTCTTAATGATAGCCATTCTTTCTGGAGTAAGATGGAATCTCAGTGTTGTTTTAATTTCCATTTCTCTAATGGCCAGAGATGCTGAGCATTTTTCATGTATTTACTGGCCATTTGTAGTTCTTCTGAGAAGGTTCTATTCATTTCAGTTGTCCATTTTTTTGTTTGGGTCTTTTGGGGGGGTGCCTCATTTTTGAGTTTTTGATTTTCTAGATATTAATTTTCTATCTAAGGAATAGCTGGCAAAACTCCCCCCCCCCCCCATCTTGTAGGTTGTCTCTTCACTCTGTTGGTTGTTTGCTGTGCAGAAGCTTTTTAATTTGATATGATCCCATTTGTTGATTCTTGGTATTACTTTTTATTCACTTGTGGTTCTGTTGAGAAAATTCTTGCCTATGCCTATGTTCTCAAGAGTTTTATTTATCTCCCAGCAGATTGTTTTGTTTTAACATTTAGATCTTTGATCCATTTTGATTTCAGTTTGGTACGTGATGAGAGAGGGGGGTCTAGATCCAATCTTCTGTATATGGGTAGGAAGTTACCCCTGCAACATTTGTTAAAGAGGCTGTCTATCCTCTAGAATAGCTTTTGGCCCCCTTGTGAAAGGTTAGATAGCCAAAATGTGCCTGGAGTTGTTTCTGCATCCTCTCTTCTATTCCATGATCCACATGCCTTTCTTGCATCAATACCTTGCTGTTTTTGTCACTGTAGTTTTGTAGCATATCTTGAAATCTGGGATTATGTTGTTCTCTGCTTTGATCTTGTTGCCCAGGATTGCTTTTGCTATTCTGCCTCTCTCCCTGTTCCATACGAATTTTAGGATTGTTTTCTATGATTCTGTTAGGAATGCCATTGGTATTTTGATTGGAATTACATTAAATTTGTACATCAGTTTTGGAAGAATGACTATTTTAACAATATTTGTATGCCTGTCTGTCATAGTTTTAGACTGTTTTTAAATAGCAAGTACATTTCTTAAATATGCAATCAAGAAATTTACATAAGAAGTGCAATTATTGAAATCAGCACCAGCATATCTCCTAAATTTCCACAAAAGATACAGGGGAATGATTGAGAACTGTTGGAATTTGTACTTCCAGTCTTAATAATACAGCTGCAGTTGTCTAGCCTCTGTGAAGTTGTTTCCTCATCTTTAAGGGTGTTGCCTTATTCATATTTTATGAGCTTTTTACTGATTTCTATGCAAAATATTATTAATCCTGAATGTAGTTAAGTAATGATCAAATATGTTAATATTTTCCACATTTGTCTTGGAGTACGGATGTCTATTCATCTGTTAGATTTTCATGGTTTTTTAAAAAAATTTTTGTGCCAAGAATCAAACTCAGGACCTTGTGTTTGCCAAGCAGGTGCTGTACTGCTGAGCTACATCCCTGGCCCCTTTGTTACATTTTCAGGTACTAGAGTGTGCGATTTTCTCACTAATGCCTATCAAATTTTGGTGGGCTCAAGTAGTCAAGTGTGGCATTTCCATAATTTAGCAAAGCCATGTTTATGCTTTATGGATTTTAATAAAATTGTCCTCCAACTTCCTATTTTTGAGAGTTTTAATTACAAGCTTATTGGGGATAAAATAATATATGAGCATAGGAAGTAAATTTCTTCTCATCTTCTCCCCAGCTTCAAATGTTTAGCATAAAATATTATACATACACATGTATACACATACACACACTGCGTTTATGTATACGTAACACTTAAATGTGAAGAAATCACGTATTTTTGGAAACTCAGTTCTTTCCTCTTGGCCTTGTATTGCAACCATACTTCAAGACAGTTGATGTTCCCCACCTTATTCTTCCCAGTGTTGATCTTTCACTTTACAGGCTTGTTACTGTGTGGTGGGTCCATCAGAAAGATTGTGGGCTCTTACGAATGGCAAGCAATAAATTGTAAGTGTACACCCAGTTATAAATGAAAAGCAGCTATGTTTTGAGGATCATGGGAAGATGTGTTCAGGGAAGGTTCGTGCTGAGAAAAATGTGGCACAAACAGAACAGTGGTGCCAGGACAACAGGAAAGTCAAAAGCACACAGCTAAATCAACCTTGTAGATTTTAAGGAGGTGTGCCCCTGCCAAGTGCCTCTCCTATTCTCTGGCCTAACGCTTGAAAGATTTCCTAAGTCTATGTTATTTTTATTTTCTACCTTTCTTAAAATAGTGGCCCTAGGGTGCTGCCCAAACTCAAGTGGGTGGAAGGGAGTGGTCTGACACACTGTGTTAGCTGCACTAGTTCAGCACCATGTATTTTCTGTCTGCCCTAGTATTGTTTTCTTTTTTAATTTAAAAAAAAGGAAAGCATATTAACAAACAGACATCCATTTACAAAATAGTATAAAAACAATACAATACTGAATTATAGACAAAGTGGTAGGAAATCAACAATGGCTGTTGTATTACAAAGTGGTTTGTCAGGAAAACAAATAGAGACATGCAAAACTTATCAAATAATTAATCACTAACTGATCCTTTCAGCAAAGCAGTAGAAGTCAGCAATACAACCATATTAGCTATCCTGTGTATACATATGTACATAGTTTCCCCTTCTCTAGTATTGTTAAAAACCACTGAACTAGGGTTCATGAGATTCAGACATGTTTATTGTAGAAAAATCAACTTTACAGATAAAGAGAGAGAAACAAAGTTTCCTGTACTTTCTTCATATGGTGATAACTATTATTAATATTTTCATATAAAATATATACATAAAGGCATTTTATATACATACAAATATGCATGTGCATGTATGTGTATATTTTCAGTTTTAAAATATCTTGTTACATTAGCATTTTATAATCTGCTCTTCCTTTTAAAGTAGGAAAACATTTTCCATTCACAGAAGTACAAAATATAAAAACTGTAAAAAAAAAGTGATGATCTGTATTCTTCTGGTGGGAATCTTGCTTTAGGCCTCCAGTAGCTGTGTATAAGTGTTCATTTCCCTTTAACTGACCCTGGGAATTCATCCATCTTCTAATTTTCACTGATGATCCTTTCCTGTGTTTATCACTAAATATATTCTGTTATAAAGAGCTTACGCCAGCTCCATGTCCAGTTTTACACTGTAGTGTATATTGTTACCCTTAGTGATCTGAATGGAATCTTTCTATACTATAGAAACCTACAATGTCCATTTGCCATACTGGCAGTTATGTTATTTAAGAGGAGATACAATTGGTACATATGTGAGCCTGAAAGTCAGACAGACTAGGTTTGAATATTGACACCACCATTTACTAATTATATGATTTTAGTTAACCATGTAAACCTTATCACATATGTAAAATTGGGACAATAATGACACTTTCCTATACAGAGTTGTTGAGAAAATTAAATAAGAACATCTACAGAGCCTAAACCATTGAAAATGCTCAATAAATGTCAACTTTTTTTTCCTCAGTGATAATTCAAAGGGAAATACCATACTCATTACTATTATTATTGTAATTACATAAAACTGTTACCAAATTACAGGAGAATGGCACTTAATCCTTTCAAACAAAGCTTTTTACATTTGAGCATGTGTAGTTTGTAGAAATTGATGCCAGGACTTACAGTCTATATGGCCACCAGTGTTAATGTGGATAGTTTCCTGCCACCTCAAACACATAGAAATGCCAGATAAAATTGTAGCTGAGATAAATAGGAAAGGAAATCCTGGGTGTTGGAAGCAAAAGAACCTTAGTGGCAGTGAAGTGAGCTGGAGCTGAGGTCGTAGTGGTCATGGATATCTGACTTGGAGAGGGGCTCTTTTAGGGAGTAGGTACTGTAATTGTCCTACTTCCATGGCAAGAAGAGATGAGCTCTGGATTCTCAAGCAAGCAGAGAACTTAAATGAACACCCTGTGTAAAGCTGAGAGCCTCAAAACTGAGACCCTTTCTGTGGACCCAGCACACATCCTGGCCAGGGAACTGTCAAGGAAGCTGATCGTATGACTGGGTGAACAACATGCTAATACTACCCAAAGTATATTTTAATTGGTTCTCTTTTAAAAACGCAAGAAGTAGGATTCATAAAGGTGAAATGTGCACATGAGGCTATCTATACCCAATAATATAACTTTTCAATACACAAAACAGAAAATGACAACATTACATAGAGATATTGATAAACCCACCTCTAAAATGAGGATGTTTTTGTTAAATATGTCTTTCACAAATCAAAACATCCATTGGACAAAGGATTACTAAGAAATTTTTGAGTGAGCCCATAAACTTGATCTGAGATGTATGTGTAGATACCCGTGTCCGATACATAGAAAACAAACATTCTCCTCAGCATCTGTGAAGTATTTACCAGCATTGATGAGTGCTTGGTCACCAAGGAAGTCTCAGCAAGTCCCAAAGACTGCTTAGGAGGTATTCTGTTCTGACTAGAGAAGAAGTTGGGTAGGTAAAGCTGGAAATAGTAGTCTGGAAGGAATTTAAATACTAGGTTATTAGCTGACAGTAGAGTGCCCCTGACAAATGGAGCAGGGAGGCTACAGGAGTTGCATTAAGTGATGTATCTTGAATCAGGGCCAAATTAATCATTTTTGAGGACTAATGAGAATAGATCCAGCTCTGATTAAATCAGTGCAAAGTGAAGGCACAGTGATGTTGCTAAAGGTAACAGTTGTTCAAAGGCAGCAAAGTGGAAGAGCTACGTGAGCACAGAATGCATGGCGGGAGCCTGGGCCTGTGGGTCAGCAGCAGGTTTGTGAACAAAGCCTGACTTAATTCCAGCAAATCACCGCTGTCCTTGTTAAAATACTTAGCTTTATTTTTGTGTTTGTGCTGAAGGTAACATTTAAGCTTATTGGGGTATATAGTTATATTCTAACTGCCTTAGTAGTTTATACCAAGTTTTATGTTTGTTTATGTAACAGAAATAGGTAAAGACAATTATGGAATAATATTTTCATCTATTTATGTTAGAGAAATTCTCATCTAGTTGATTCTCTTCACTCTACAGTTATGGAAAATGAAACACAGAAAGATGTTGAATTGTGAATTATAAAAAGTATTGAGTACAATACTAACACTTTTGGACAGTGTGCTATGCATTAGTCATTGTACTAATTACTCGTCACGCTTTTCTTCACTTATGCCTTGCAGCTGTTCTGTGAGGGAAGCTCTGTTTGCTTTTCCTCTTTTGCTGGTAAGGAAACTGGGTCTTAGAAGGATTAAGATGCCTGTCTAAAGTCACTGAGAACTTATACCTGGAAGCCAGGCAGGGAACACAGTCCTTTGGACCCCCAAGCACACATGTTTACCCGCTTTGCTAGATCAGCTTGACCTTGCTCCTCAATTTGCCACCCAGCCATTTGCATGTAAGAGCATGTGTATATAAGTCCAGAGTTAATGGATTTAAGATGTATTTCTCAGTTGTTCCCAGAAGCACCTCCATTAAAAATGGGTGTAAATAGTCTGTGAAACTTTAAAACCAGGTCAGTTTTTCTGTTTTGTGACCATATACAATTTATATTCTCTTTCTATAATTATTTTGGTTTCCAGTGAAAATCAGTGAGACTTTTTACCTTTGTCTAATAATATCTGTAACTGTTTTAGGTTTCGCTTTATCTAAGGTATTCATTTGATAAAGCACAACATTAAGTCAACTCTTCACTTAGCGCTGCAGCAGGACAGGGTAGGCAGGAGAAAACCCACAGGGGATACTCTTATTTTAGGTCCATGGTCACCTACTTATTAATTACGAAGGGGAAATTGTAACTTTACAGTGACAGACTCCCACAGTCATCATGTCCCTGTGATACAATGTGCCAGGAGAACGACAGCGTCACTTTTATGATATTCTTGCCGAAAACACATACCTGAATGAAAATGAGGCAAGACAAGGCCAAACTGAGGATATTCCATGGCGTTTTCAAAGCTGTCAGGGTCATGAAAGACTGAAGAACTGTCCCAAATTGAAGGAGACTCAGGAAGCATCACAACCAGATGGAAAGTGGGCTCATGAATTATATCCTAGCCCGGAAAAGGAACGTTGATAAGGCAGTCTACTAATGTTAAAATGATGGAGGTGCCAGGGTTATAGCTCAGCAGCACAGCACCTGCCTAGGAAGCAAGAGGTCATGAGTGTGATTCCCAGTACCAAATAAGTAAATAAATAAATGAAGTTAAAAGATGGATCCATGCTACTGCCCTGAGAGTGACACCTGTGCCCTGACTATGTAGGATGTGAATGCTTGGGGGACTTGGGTGAAGGCTACATGGGAATTTTTCTATTTTTACACCTTTTTTATAGTCCTGAAATTATTTCAAAATTAAAAGTTAAGGATATTTAAAAATTTTAATCTCTAATCTTGAATATTGTTTGGCTATCTTACCACAGTCCCCTAAAGCAGTGATGGGGAGTCTTTTTGTGCTTCAATGATAAAAGCTGCTTACTGTGGCACATGCGTTATAAGCTTGCCACAACTGCCCTGAAGCTCTCATTCTCCAGACAGCTATTTCATACGCTCCTTTTTCTATACCCTGTCTATAGCCCCTGCTTAGCTTCATTCACTGAGAAAGTAAACGGTCAGAATTGCTACAGGCCAGCCTCCCAGCGCCTGTGGCCGCTCTGCCTCTCCTTGTGGCTGAGGTGACTCTGCTCCTAGACCCCACCCAAGCCTTCCTCTTGTTTACTGACTCTTATCCTCTCTTCTCTATTCAGGAAAATTGTTCCATAAAATCTTCCTTTTGTCTCTTGCTAGGTTGTCTATCTGCCTGTCTGTGTATCTCTCCCTCTCTCTCTCCCTGCTAGTCAGAAAATGGACTGTTGTTTCTCTCATCTTAAAACAAAAACAAGCTTTTGAGCTTAATTTCCCCTTCAACCGGCTTCCTGAACACTTCTCTTAATTCTCTTTTCAACAAATCTGAAATTCATTTACAGTTGATATCACCCCCTGGCTAGTTCTTTGGGGAAATGATTCCTACGCACTTTTGTCCACTCTTCCATCAGCTCTCCTTAAATTATTGCTGGTATCCTTCATCTTTGTGTATCCAGCTGTATTCAGCTCCTTGTCCTTCCTTTATATGACCACTCAGCAGCTTTTACAAGCTGATCCTTCTCCCCTCCTTCAGACCCTACTGGACCTCTTAGTCATCACTCGATTTATTTCCTACCTCTCTGTATGCTCCTTAGCAAATTTGCTGGTCCCACTTCATTTCCCTAACTTCTTACATGGAGTAGCCCAGAGCTCAGAGCTTGCACTTCTCCTCTGTTATATTTATTCCTTATATGATCTCACCTATTCTCATAGCTTTCATACCATCCATGCGCTGATGACTTCAAATACATATATGTATAGTGTGTGTATATCCAGCCACCTATATCCAAGTGGCTCCTCAGCATGTCCTCTGTGGGTTCCTGGTATGTTTCACAGGTCTGAACTTAAGCACTTGCTTTTTCCCATCCCCAGGCCTTCCGTTTATTTTGTCTTCTCAGTATCAGTCAGTGGCAGCTCCATCCTTCTAGTGGTTCAGGCAAGAGGCCTTGGATTTATCCTTGATGCTTCACTTTTTTCATATGTCAAAAAGAAACTGTCAGCTCTACTGCCTGCCTAGAACTTGCTACTTCTTGCCAGCTTCTCTTCTAAGATTTTGGTCCAAGCCACTGTTGTCCCTTAACTAGATTATGGCAACAGCCATCCAGTTTGTTCCTGCACCTGGCATTGCTCTTGTTTGGCTTAATCATGACACAGCGGGCAGCTGGATCCTTTAAAAATACACACCAGATCCTGTAATTCCTTGTGTTAGACTCTCTACCTGCTGTGGGTTCCTGTGACTGTCACCTACTGTAAAACCCAACACCCTACGAGATGAGGCCTCTCTGAGTATTTATTATTTTATCACACTTCTTTGTTCTTAAGGTCTGCCCATTTTCACGTACACTGTGACTCTGTGCCTCTGTGCCTCCTTTGTTAGGTCCTTTCAGTATCTTTAGGTCTCTTGCACTTAGGGTGTATGCATGGCACTTCCTGGTTTTGACTTTCCAGTTCTGTAAAAACATATCAAGCTTCCCATAGACCAGAGATTGTTAGTGGCCTCTGGATAAATTGGCTACAAATTAGCCAAAGTGACATTTAATATCTTAAAATTTCATCACCAATACTTTAAAATCAGATAATCTGACTAAATGTACACTTTTTCTGCCACTACATTTAGACACGTCATACTTTCTAAGGAGTAGCAGTCCTTGCCATTTATATTCAACCCATTTTGCTTCATTCATTTACCTCTGGAGATCTGAAGTTGACTCAAGCCACAGTGGGGAAATTACTGGAGACTGGATAGTAATGGCATCTGCAGGGGCCACAGTTACCACACTTTTTCTGAAGTGTTGTGATCTATCTCCAAACATTTATAGCATAAAATTTTAACTTTAATGTTTATTAGTTATATTACCAAAAGCACTTCGGGAGAGTCCTGTCTCTTTCATTCTTGTGCTTTTTAAAATTAAAAATATATTTTGTGCTTTGCTCTTGGTTTAGATAGGAGGGAGTGATAAGAAGCGAGATGAGGTGAAAAGAACCTCCTGTGATATTATTCCTTTGACTGCATTTCTTAAAGGATGTTTGCTATATAGCCCAGTGACAGAACCTTCTAGAGTGATCACCAGAACCACTCAGCCACTCGAATTAAAATGTAGAGATACTCATTCATGTTTTTATCACATTTCATGGCCACTGAATTATGCACTTAAAAGAAAACATGCACCTGCTACTGAACAAGCACCCAGGCTTCATCTACAAGTACACAGCCAAAAGACCTCAGGAAAGATAAGTAGTTAATCACCACTGCTGTTTAATCCCAGAGACAGTGGACTAGAAGCAAAGAAACAGGCTGCAGACTATGAACTCCAAACAGCACAAGGCATCTCCATTTCCCACCACTGTAATTTCTCGGGTTGAGCAGCTTGCAGAAAGTAGGATGAATAAGGGAGGGAGAGAATGAACTAGATGATGTGGTCATTGGAGGCAGAGCAAGTTTTCAGATTTGCACAGAACTTCCAGGGATTTCTTGATAGAAGGCAATCTTCTACATTGGTGAATTGGGTATAAGTTTTAAATATTTCTATGTGGTTCAAGAGGTGCTTCCCCTGAATATGATTCTTCGCAAAATGGACAGAACCTAAAGTGTGTGTGTTTCCTTTGCTACCGATAGCTATCCTTTACCAGGCACAGAAAAGCAGGAAGAAAACACAGGAGTCCTTTATTATTAAAATACATTCCATGTTATCACATGCCAAAAATGATTGCTTAAATTGGCCCTTCTTTTACCTCCTCTAAATTTTAGATGATATTCTTCAAACTTCTACTTGTTTTTGAGTACTTTATACCAGAAAGTTAGCTTTGCCCCATTGATGAGGCTCAGCTCTCTTATCTTCTGCCTCAACCTGACTCTTGGCCCTGTTTTACCTATCATAGCCTGCACACCGACCACCTACCCTGAGCTATGTTCAGTGTTGCCTCAACCTCCTAATTACACATAGTAAATGCTTTCTTAGTAAGTACTGAATGACTGAAATAAGGAAGTTATGTCATATGAATTCACCAAAGCTATGTTGACTATCCTTTGACCTAATATTAGAGAACCAGCAGCTGATTCAGATCCCTATTTAAAGAATGCAGAACTTAATAAGAAATATTTTCATACTGCAGCTGTGGATAAGGAGGAAGGAGAAACAGTTTTCACCTGGAACTCAATTTCCTTACATTAAAAGAGAGAAAATGCTACATGTATCCTAGCTTTGCTGAAAGTATTAAATATAATATGTTGTGGCACCAGCATGGAGAATCCCGTAGGTATAAAAGAAATCCTACTTGAGTCTCAATACAAAAAAGATTGAATGAATGCATTTGATGACATAATGAAATATTTGTGCTATATAAATCACAATTTACAAAAATTCAGATTCAGTTAAAATATGGGACTAACAAAGACTTCTACGTTTGGTATGATAGCAAGTATCATCTCGTTTATTTTTCATAGTAACTGTGATGTAGGTGGTATTTTCTAGAAAATACTTGTAAAATTTAAGCAAAGGAAAGTACCTTACCCAGATAGTATACACTGTAATCACAAATTGTCTATGATTTTCTAATTTCAGGGCTTTTGCTTTTCCCATGTACCACAAATATTTCCCACATGCCTCAAATATTTTTCTTATCATTTAAAAATTTTTATTTTTAAGGCTTGCATTGTTTAAAAGGCCAGTAACTTTATATTTTTACTTTCCATTAAAATACTTCTCACTTTTTTTTCATTTTCTGTATACTTATTTAAATCTTTGTCCTTGAATTGGAGTTCTTGGTAGTTGGTAGAGTCTCAGATATTGTCTTAGCAGTAGCAGCAGATTCATTTACACAAGTGGAGATCTTGTATTCCCCATGTGGGAAGCTCAAGGTAAGTGGTAAACATTCATTTCAGCTTGTGTCTGCTTCAGTGACTCTAAATGCAAATAGATTAGAAAATGTCAGTGAGTATCTGGGAAGTTGTAATCAGCCACAGGTAGGTGAATTTTCTACATTTGAAGTGGTCGTTGTCTGCATCTTTTGCTGATTTTGCTTTTTAATACTTATGAATATGTAGACAGAATGTTTTTATGTGCTTGACATTTATGAAAAATCTGCAGCTATAAACAGCCTTCTTTCTTTTATGTCTACCTGACAGTAATAACTACAATTACATTTTATTGCACTGTTGTCAGAAAGCAATGCTAAAATTAACATGAAACAGATGTAAAGTCAATCTTCATAGGGCAGCTGCGTTTATAAATTCTCTGGAAAATCTGTCATGTTTGCACAGTGAATTTTAGATTTATATTTAAAATAATCTAATTACTTTTACTCTTTGGTTTAACTTTTTAGCGCCACCTTGTTTAGAGACTCAGTTTGCCTTCTCAGTGTACAAGTATGTAATGAATTTGCATACATACAAAACATCATATTAGGTAAGATTACCTTTCAGCTGAGAGACATATGTAGCATCCCCACATTGTTTATAGCTGCTGCTCTTTCTGTCTGAAGTGCCGTTCATGCTTTTTCCTTTCATTTGCCTGGAGGCTTCTATATATTTCTCAAGACCCAGCTACATGTCATCATCACCATTTTCTTTTTTAGAATTGGCAAATAACAATTGTATATACGTATGGTATACAATGTGGCAGTGTGCTATACGTATACAGTGTGTGATGTTGAAATCAAGCTAATTAAAATATCCATTACCTCATAGATTTATCATTGTTGTAATGACAGTTAAATCTATTAACAATTTCAAATATATAATAATTACTATTATTACTAGCTGTAGGCAGTCATGCTGTATGATAGGTCTCTAGAACTTATTCCTCTTATCTAGCTTAAATTTTACATCATTTGGGAAACATCTCTCCTGCACTCCAGGTGCTGGTTACTTTCAGTTCTATAAACTCATTTTTTTTTTGGTTTTACACTTATGTGAGATCATGATTGTCTCTTCAGTGCCTGACTTGTTTCACCTAGCATAATGCCCTCCAGGTTCATCTTGCGTTGTTTCAAGTGGTGGAATTTCCTTCCCTTTAGAGGCCAAATACTGTTCATTATATCACACTGTCATTATCCATTCATCTGTTCTTGGGTATTTAGGGTAATCCCATAACCTGGCTATTGGGCCTCATGCTGCAGCAAACATAAGAGTATCGGTATTTCTCCGACATACTGACTTCATTTCCTATGAATATATACTCAGTAGAATTGCTAGATCCTACGGTAGTTCCATTTTTAATTTTTTGAGGAACCTCCACACTGTTTTCCATAATGACGACATTAATTTACATCCCTACCAGCAATGTGTAAGGGTTCCCTTTTTTCACATCTGTGCCAACACTTATTATTTTTTATTTTTGATAATATGTAAATAGGTATGAAGTGGTACCTCAGTGTGGTTACAGGTACGTGTCTTTTTAAGATGCCATTCTGCCTACTCTCCTTCCTCCATGTCTTCTTGGTGTACCATGCAGCTCTGCGACAGTGTTTATGAGAGGACATCACCCTGTTTTGTATGTCTGGTAACCTAGATTACACACTCTTTGAGTTTAGGAGACTAAATCTTTCAGTCTTGCTTTCTGAGGCCCTGTCACAGAGTACGTTCCAAATAAGAGCTCAGTGAATGAGTAAAGATGCTACAAGTACACAGTCATAAACATTAGTCAATAAGGAAAGGTAATATCCAAAAAATGTTAGTAATAGCTTATGACTAAGTACTCAAGTTTTAGAAGAAGAAAGCATAGATTGTTGATCAGGGACAGCCTCATGGATTTATGGCCTGTGTAGTGTCACAGAATACCATCTGCAGAAGGGCCCCACACTTACTGCTTCATTTTTTAACAAAAGACTCTACACTTTCATTTTGGACAGGGGTACACAAATTGTGCAGCTGGTCCTCTTCTTGATTCTAGGAGAAGGACTCATATTTGTAGAAGTGGAGAGAGCAGGCAGGGGGAGGGAGTGCAAGAATCCTGTTTGGATAATGAGATGTGCCAGGCGCATCACAGGGTTGGTGGCAGACCAGCTTGAGAGATGGACAGAAGCAGAGTGTGGACATTGCCCTGTGGGCAATGAGTGATTTCAGATGCATAGTGAGCAGGAGATGCCTGAGGGGAGAACAGCTTTCTGGAGAGTGATAAGGCTGTGACACACAGGATGCACTGAGGAGGGCTGAGACAGAAGATGGGGAGATTAGGGACCCACATGTGGCAGTAAGGTGAAGAACAGAATTAGGGAACACCGTGAAAAAAAAAAAAATGCCTCTTTAACCAGCATGTGGGGATTTAAAAAAAAATAGGACTTGGGCCAGGGAAATGCCTCAGTGGTACAGGGCCTGCCTGGCAAGCTCAAGGTCCTGAGTTCAAGTCCTGGTACCCACAAAAAAAAGAAAAAAGAAAAAATAGGACTCAACGTGTACTCTGGACCATCCTGGGCCAGAGGTATAATTCTGGCTGAAGGGAACAAAAGGCTGGGAAGGGGACATTGTCATAGGAATTGTGAGTTTAATCTTAGATACTTGGAATGATGGAGATACTTCAGAATGAAATTGTTCATTTTGTGCGTTATCAATAATTGTTAACTGAGAAAAGAGTTTGCAAAAGTCCAGTGTTGCAGAAAGGCAAAGACATGTTTTAGTTGGTTTCCCGTTGCTAAGACAAAATATCCAAACCCCAAAGCATCAAGGAGGAGGGGCTCTTTGTTTCAGTCCAGGACTAGAGGCAGAAAAGGACGGTGGAGGAGAATGTGCTCAACCCACAACACCCAGGAAACACACTGGGGAGGGCGGAGCCAGGGACAAGAACACAGCCTCCCCGGTCTCGTCCCCGTGGCCCATCTCTAAGCAGGTGCCACCTCCTTACAGCACGTCAGCCATGATCCCCCATGATCCAGTCACCTTAGACGATTGAGATCTAAGCCGTAACACATGAGAAACTGAGGAGAGTCCAGTTTCAGATTAATAGGAGTGGCTCAATAAAGTGTGTGGAAATTTGTGGAAAAGGTAACATTGCTCAGCTAGTTCCCCATCTCACTGAATGTTGTCACTTCCAGAATGGCGTAACCCTTGGTTCCTTTATTCAGTCTGTACTTGGTAGTCAATTTTCTTTTCCTTGTCCTTTCTGAGAGTCACCTGCCTGTTGAATCTACTGCTTCTCTTTGCCTCACCGCCTCACACCCAGCTAAAGGAGAAGCAAGCCCCTGGCGCAGTCTCGTCTTTATTCTCCCCGCCCTTACCTCGGCCCTTACCTCGTTCCTCACTGGCTCATTCTTCTCACTGCAGCTGGGCTGCGGAGGCTTTTCTAAAATCCAGACCTGGCTGTGTCACGTCCTACTTCTGACTCTGATGAACTGCGTTCCACCAAGGAATACTGAAGTCCTGTACTTCAGTTATTAGAGATATAGCCTTACGTGGAAAATGGGTTTGTGTGTGTGTGTGTGTGTGTGTGTGTGTGTGCGCGTGCGCGTGCGCGTGCGCACACACACGCATACACACATGCACGCACCCTTATTCTGGCTGTCAGGAAAACTTTCATGCAGAGGTGAAACTCCAGCGCTTAACACAAGCTGAAGACCCACTGTTCTCTGCTAAGCTCCCCGCCTCTTTTCCCTCTTCCCCAGTGGCAGCATCACATTCCTGACGGCAGTGCTGTGCTGCTTTTGTGGGCTTCTTGATGTGCCTGGTTTTCCCTCACCTCTGGTCTCTCTCACATGCTGTTCTCTGGCTCCTCAGCCGCCAGAGAACGGGCGGACGTGCTTGTACTCGCTGTCTGCCGCGTGAGGAGGTGGAGCCTGGTGGGAAGGGGTGGGTCACTGGGGCGTGGCCTGAGAGGGTCCGTCTCCCTCCTCAGCCTTTCCCTCCGCTCTTGCTTGCCCACTCCAGGACCATGAGCAGCTTTTTCTCCGCGATGCCCTTCTGCCATGCTGCCCTGCCTTAGAGCCAGCTGAGTATAGATTGAAACCGCTACACACTATGAGCCAAAATAAACTTCTCCTCATTTGGTAGCTGTGGATATTGAGTATTATCTCCCAGCAAGAAAGAGAGTGCCTAAGACTCCCATTGTCCCTTCATCTTGTACCTCAAGTCTCAGCTTAGTTCTCTGCATTAATCTACCCAGCCCATACTCTGGAAACGCCTGGTACAGTGTTCAGAGACTAACACCACAGACTCAGCCCCTAACCTCGTGGAATTCTAAGTCTGGTGGGTACTAGTATTGAATGATGCAGTGGTCTACAGGAGATTCCAGGAGAATCTTGGAGGCCCTGAAATACATGGACTGTGGGAAGCACTTTAGCACACATGACAAAACTGAGCCCTAAACCTGTGGTGTGAGAAGCCAGCAAGAAACAGTTTACGTTGCAGTTTATGTCCTTGTATTAGCAGAATGGGCACTCAGCAAAGCTTAGAACTCTGAGGCACCAGACTCCTTTAAAGGCTGGGATGTAAGATGCAGCTGAAAAATAGGATTGGAAGAAAGTTTATATAAAGAGCAAATCTGTTCCACATCCCATCCTGATCTGAATCTTGGTTTGAAAGGAAAAGGAGCATTTAGAGAAAAAGAGTTTTTGACTATTGCTATGGTTTGAATATTTGGCTTCTCCCACGCTTGAAGTAGAACCTTTGAGAGGTGGTTAGGCCATGAAGGTTGTACTCTCATGGGTGATTTAGTGCTTTTATGAAGAGAGTTCAACGCCCTCTTGCTTTCTGCTCTTTTATGTCCCACCGTGTGGTGACGCAGCAAAAAGACCCTTACACCCTGGCATTGCACTTCCCAGTTTTCCAAGCTGTGAGCCAGTGTATCTCTGTTCTAAGTTACAGGCTGTGGCATTCTGTTACAGCAGGACAAAATGGACTGAGAAAGAAATTTAAGCAATAATGGCAGAAATAAAATATTCAATAGTGTTTTTACGAAAACGTTGAAAGCCACTGTCTGAAAGTAGAACAGGGAAGCCATGAACAAGAAAATGAGGGAAGATAAAATTAGAATATCAAGCCAAGAAGTACAATATACAAATACATGTAATGCTAGGGAAAGAGGACATAGAAATCATAAAAATGAGAGAGACAGGCAGATAGAGACAGCAAAGAGAGGGGAAAGGAGGGGAGAGGGAAGAGAGGAAAGACAGGGAAAAGAGACAAAGGGAGATGAACGAGAACTTCCCAGAACTGGAAGGCTTGAATTTCCATAATAGAAAGAGACCACTGAGTGCCTAGCACAGTGGGTGAGAACAGACTCACATAAAGACGTAAAAGCATTTGTGAACACCAGCCATAAAGAAAATAGAAAAAATTTTCTGAGAGTCTCCAAGTGGCATCACGATTATCAACGGCAATCCTGGACAACACACTGGAACCATTCATTCAGAATTCTGAGGGAAAATGACATCCAGGGTGGACTTCCCAGAATGGAGGAAGACGTAGGTTTTCAAGTATAAAATTTCTCAAGAAATATATGTCCCATCCATTCACAGAAATCTAGTAGAGGACGTGCTCTTTAAAACAAGGAAGCAGAACAAGAAAGTGGAAGGTGTGGGGTCCAGGAACGAGATCCAGCCTGGCGAGTGAGGCCTTCTCAGGACGATGAGGAAGGGCCTTCTAGATGAAGGGCAGCGGGGCTGTGCAACCAGACAGGAGGACAGAAGACCCCAGCAGGATCTTCTCCAAGGAGGAAAATGGTCATAGACTCAGTCCTTGGTGTTTATATTGTATTTTAGTTCTTTCTGAGAGTTTAGTAGTGTATTAGCAGTAAGTGCATAGGAACCTATGCAATGAAAAAAGATACAAAAGTATAATGAAATTCATACCTCAATTTTGAATCTTTTCACAGTTATTGTAAAAATAGAATATGGATTTAATTTAAAAGATGTTATAAACTCTTAGAAGATGATAGAAGTGTTTGGTGTACATGTCAATAGATGGGTAAGGGTCATATCTTTACCTCCCAAATACAGACTATAAATATAAATTATAGTTTATAATGTGCAATAATATGTATGAATAACACTGAAATTATATATATATATATATATATATATATATATATATATATCTTAATGATCAAGACACAGTATAAGCATAACATCTTGAAATACCAAGCTAAGTAGCAGAAAGTTCTTTCTGAGTAATCAAGTGAAGAAGATTAGAGTGAAGATGATTAGAAGATTATTGTTTTATAATGAACCTTAGGGTAGTCTTTGACTTCTAAAACTTTGTACATGTATTATTTTGATTAAAAAACTAAAACCTATGTGCATACAAAAATGGATACACAAATGTTTGTGCCAGTGTTATTCATTCTATCCAAAAAATAGAAGCCATCCAAATGGCCATCAGTTGATGAACAGGTAGTACGACGAGGTATATTCTCATACAGTGGAAGATATCATTCCTCCATAAAAAGAAATGAAACGCTGACACCCACTACAACATGGAGGGGCCTTGAAAACACACTGAGTGAGAGACTAGCCCCAAAGGACTGCATCCTGTTTAATTCTGTTTGGATGCAATGCCCAGAACAGGCAAATCTATAGATACAGAAAACAAACTAGCGGAAAATAGGTGAGGGGCATGGGAGATTGGAGTAAAAAGGGAGTACTTGCTAATGGGTACAGGGTTTCTTTTTGTGTTCTGAAGTCATATAGTGGAATAGTTGTCCAACTCTTTTAATATTGTTCAACACTACTGAATCATACGCTTTCTAAGAGTGACTTTTATGACAGGTGAATCACATGTTAATAAAGCTATTTAAAATAAAAATATCTAATTCATATGACTTGTGAGGAATGAATGAAATCATGTATATGAAGGGTCTAGTCCAGAGCCTGGTATAATAATTAAAATGTATTTGGCAGGCACTAAGCTGTCTGCATACAGCAATTTGCTTAACTTTCACAACTGTATAAAACTGTTATCCCATTCTGGATGAGGGATCTGAGGCCAGTGACACTGACTAATCTTCCCAAGGTGGCTGGCCCAACATCTTTACCCAGCAACCCCACAATGGTCCCCTGGCCTCCATGGCCCCATGCTGGGTTAGTGCTGTGTGTTCCCACAGGCACTCTGCTCCTCATCTGTTATGATTTTGAGCAGGCTACATTTTCCTCATCTTTTTACACACCTATGGTCTCAACTATAGTGGACATTCCACAAAACCAGGACTGTGCATGTCTCGGTTGTCCTCATTCCCTGCCCATCGAATGTTGGAGGTAGTAGAATAAAGCAAAAGTTTTCCCTTCCTACAAATCCCATGAGTGCAGGAAGAGGAAGTGGGGAGAAGATCAGAGACTAAGGGCACTAGAAAAACATGAGGTCATTAATGGAACAAGGTCACTTAGGAAATGGAAAATAGAAGTAAGACTGCAAAGAAGAACTATTGAGTTTGGGAAGGAGGAGCCCACTTCCTCTAAGAGAGGAGAGGAGATGGAGTGCAGAGGTGGACAGAAAAGGATGCTCATGCCGGAGGACTTGGATTGTTGCAATGGTTAAGGGGAAGGGGTAGCAGAGGAATCTTGTGCCAGTTTATAGGAGGATAGATTGGGAGGTTGAGCCAAAGGACAGTGTTTAGAATAGATTCACAACCTTTCCTGGTCCAATTTCTTTAATAATACGATTAGTAATAGGATGAGGCTTTTTGCTAAAGAAGTACATGTATTGCAACATTTTGCATATAATTTTAGGAGTCTGGGGACCCCAGGGTGGAAATATCTTCTCCAAGGAATTACTAAAATTCAATAAAAGTATTTCTGAGAAATAGTTTGAAGCCAAGCAGCTTAAATGTACAGCATTCCAAGTTTCTGTGATTGCCTTAGCAGCATTCAAGGGTGGAGAGTAGCAGGTGACATGGTTTTAGGAACTGAGCAAGCCTGAGAGTAATGATATAGGAGGGCAGGGCACTATCAGGAAGGCAGAGCAGGGGCCAGTGAAGAAGTGGGAGGGGTGGCAGCAGAGGCGTCTCCGGTGTGGGGTGCAGCGAGGTCTTCTCTGGGTACAGGCTGTACGAGAGGGCGCACTGTTTGTAGAGAACCTAAATGCATTAATAAAACCAGAAGTTAATCTTCTTTCTGTTATGATGCAAGAGCTATTTTAAACATGGACGGTGATAAACATTCCTTTCAGAAGAAATTTGGGTCTAAGATTTAAACAGTTGACTGCACCTGTGCTTTACACCAACTGAGAGATAGATAAAGAGATTGAGAGAGTGAGGTGGGGCTTGAAATGGTGAAGTCCGGATGTGGCTCCTGGGTGATGTGTGGCTGCTGTGGAGTCAGAGCTGAGCTGATGCTAAAGTAGAAAAAGCCCCTCGCTGACTGGGAGGTGACAAGCATGCAACTTGATGGCTTTCAGTGTCTACGATCTAGATGTCGTCTGCAATCCTAAATTCTTTCTTTTCACTTAACCAGTTGCTAGTCATGACTATGCATGTTTCACTGTCTTCACACATCATTGTGCTTTTTGTTTGTTTTGTTTTTGGTACCGGGAATCAAACTCAGGACCTCGCACTTGTCAGGCAGCCACTGTGCCACTGGGCTACGTCCCAGGCCCTGTCTTCACATATCAACTGTGCTCAGATCTCTATCTTTCCCAGCCCTCTCTTCTAGATGGTATTTATTTACTCACAGATTTGTCTCCCCTGAGGTCAGGAACTGTGTCTCACTTCTCCCTCAGTCCCCAGTTCTGACAGGCACACACACACTTGTGGAACCCATGCACAAATACGTCTTGCTTTTCTTTATAGATTTCTTGAGTCTCACATGAGCAGGTACCAGTGGGTACGGAATGCTGCTGCTTTCCTTCTCCCAGGTAAATGAGGTGCTTATCTGTTCCCCTTTATGAAGCATGGCTTGGACCTTCATTCCGTCCTAAAATTGCAAAGATGTGGAGCCAGATGAGGGAGGCCCAGTTGCACACATTTCACCATCCATGGGGTCCTTTGCAGGGACCTGAGTGGAAGCTGTTTCCACCTGACTGGAAACCACCAGCTTTTTGCTGCTTTATGTTGTGATCAGCCCCCTTGCATGGATGTTTCCTGATATTTGGAAAAGAATTTAGATCCCTCCTAACCCCTCTCTGCAACATACTAATTGAGAGTAATCAGTCATTCAAGGGAGAAACCCATTCACCTCCTCATTCTCTGCTCTCTTCATTTTCTGCTCTCTGTCTAGAACTATTTATAGCCTGAATCTCTTCCGTAGTTTCCCGTGTTCTGACCTCCCTCTTCTCCAGATGGTCTCTGTTGCTTCTGTTGAAGTCACCATGCCACTGGCCGATGAGGGAGATAACCCACAACACTTTGTTTAACAGTTGAGGTCAGAAGCAGGAGCTTTCTAGAGGATAAATGAAAGAAGCAAAGAAAGTATAGGGCAGCCCTTCAAAATACAATAGTGCTACCTCTTGACACCATGACCCCCAACAAACACGGATGCCTATAGAGAATCCTCAGCTCGCCATCTGAGCTGGGAGCCCAACTGTACAGTGTACAGTCATTGCTAAACAGCAGAGTGACTGCTGGAACCACACAGTCTCCAGCAGTGTAGAGACTATACATAATACTCATCGAACATAATTCAGGGAGACACACAATCTTCATAACCATTGTGAACTCTTGAGGATTTTCCATTTAAAGGTAGAAGTTTTCTCTCAAGGTAAGTATCTGGGGTTTGGCCATAGAATGGAGCTCCCCTTCTCCCATGATGATTGTATGAAATGTGCATTCAAAAACATCTGGTCTGTAGGAAGGAATTGACGTATGTACTTAACAACAGCAGCTTCCAGTGTGAGCTACTGCTGTTGTTTATAGGAAACATCTAAATAATTGAAATCTTTAATTGGGTTAAAGAGATCCTTAGCACATAGGTATGCTATAAATAAAAGAATGAGTAAATAATATAGTAAGTTTCTTTTCAGTGCCCTCTCTTAGATCATTTCGTTCTGTTTGCACCATTAGGATCCTAGTTAGAGGACTGAAGAGGGGAGTTTGGTTTAGGGTGGGTTGGGGCTCTCCCAAGGAAGTCCCTTTTGATTTGTCTCAAGTGTATGTTACCTGTTTTCTTGGCTTTGTCACTAAAAATGAATAATTGCTTATCTGTGCTCTAAGTAGGTAAGCACCTGGGCTTTGCTTTTGCACTGAGAGTCAAACAAAAGGAGAGTCAAGATAGCAGGCTGACCTTCCTTCGCTATCTGAGATCAGAAAGGTTTAAGTAGCCCAGGGCCTACTTAGAGTCTGCCGCAAGGGAAAGGCAGGAGAGGTAGAAAAATGCTTAAAGAGGAAGTGGTAAGAGGCGTCTGAATTTCAGTGTGACCTATTCTGTCAGGTGATTTTTTAGGGGGAGGGGACATGAGAAAACAAAGTTAAGTAAAATGTCCTTATAAAGACAAAATCTATTTCTTTCCTGGCTGACGGTTTGTCATTCTAGTCACTTCCTGCCTTGTGACCACACACTCGGGCTGGACAAAGCTGTTCTGCAGATCCGAAGCAGGGGATTTCTGGTTGCACACCAGTACTACCGAGGACAGTTTCCACAAGGTAAGTGTTCTTCATGTCCTTTTGTCCTTTCTAAATGCTTGTGATGGTGTTTGCCTGTTTCTGTGGACTGTGGATCTTACTGTCAGGGCACAGGAGCTAGGAGTACCTGTCACCTGAACCCCGGGCCTCCTCCGAGGACCAGGAAATGTGCAGCCACCTTGTATAAACTCCCTAGATGGGGACCCAGGGCTGTCTGGGTTAAGTCGTACTCAAGTTAATCAGTTATCAGCCACCCAAAACTATGGGATTTTCTTCCCTTTTTTAATCAAACTATGTTCTGATTTATGTCCATTGCTTTATTTCGGGAAGGCTGCTTACTGTGACTTTCATGTACTTTAAAATGTGTTCAGGAAAGCGCATATCGATCATTTAGACTGCACTGCTCATTGGCGTAATGGGGGTAGTTTAATTCTAGCTGCTGTGGTTGTTTTTCTGAAAAACTCCTTATAGTCCTTTAATGGCCATATTAACATCTCGGGTCTTATATTATTGAATGTGATACTGATTATTTGAGTGACTTGATGCCAAGGGTTTTTAATGGTTGTGCTTGATAAGTACACAAAATTAGAAGTCTCCACCATTCTTTTAAAAAAAGAAAGTTGTGTTGCTCAGTTGTACCGTTTTTGTAGGATTATCTGAATTATTTTTTAATGCTTACAGCTATATAGATGAATACTCAGTTAAGTTCTGGAAGAAAGCCTTCTGTCTAGAATAGAGTTTATTATAATTTTGATGTGAGATATTTATTCTAGAAACTTCGCTGAAAGACTTTAAATCTTGTAGTATCAACTTTTATTTAATTATCACTATCAAAAATGCTAAGAACCATTGACAGATGATAAAAATAAAAATTATTCAGACTGGAAATTTATACATTAATCAGCATACTTGTCAAAACACAGTGTTTCTTAATCAAGTATCAGCAACTTGTTTTCTAAACTAGTCCTCAGGACAACTTCTTAAAAAACTCAGTAAACAAGAAAGGTGACTCATTGATACATATCTTGATTTATTTTTATAATAAATTATAATTGGTTTCTGTTAGGTAAGATTGTTTAATGACACATTTGAAAATACAAGCATAGTTGAATGGAATTAGCACTTATCCAATAATGTGAATTTGTGGAAGTTGCAAAATATGACCATCAATATTGTTCTATACCTCTTAACCAGAAGAAAAATGTGGGACCTAGGAAAGAAGAGATTTAATCCTAGATAAGACTAGAAAATATGCTGTCTTATTCCAGTAGAAATAGTAATGAATCTGTAATAAATTAGGATGTGAAGACAGGTATTTCCTAACTTTTAGGAAAGAGTAAAAAGTTAATTTAGATTGCTAAAGCATCCATCCATCCAGTCTCTCTATCCCCATTTACCCGCATCCTGTCAGGGAGGAATTTTCTGGGTCTGATCCTTGAAGAGGTTCTGCTGTGGAGGGGAATGGACTGATGCTCAGAAAGAGGTCTCAAGTCAGTCATCACAGGGATGCTTTTCTTTGTGGCATTTAAAGTTTTATCTCCTTTGTAAATTATGCCATGAAAAAATCAGCAACGAGGGAAATAATTGCAGTGTTATAATTTTATTTGTAATTTCATCTTTGAACCTTTTAGAGAGGGACAGTCAAGAAGTTAGTCTCATTCAGATGTACAAATTTAAATATGGATGGGAAAAGGACCTCTGTGAATACCAAAATCTGCAGATGCTCAAACCTCTTACGTAAAGTGGCACAGTGTTTACATAGAACATGTGCGTATCTTTCTATAAAATTTAAATCATTTCTTGATTACCTAATGCAATGTGAATGTTGTGTACATCGCTGTTATGATGTGTAGTCTAGGGGATAATGATGAGGGAAATCAGTACATGTTTCATGCAGATACAATATTTGTTCAGAAGAATTTTTGTCTAAAGTAGATTGAATCTATAGGTGCAGACCTTGTGTATATGGCTGGCTGACTGAATTAATAACACTGCATACCACTTAGGATGTGTGGCACGCTTAATGCAGAGCCTCATTCAATCCTCTCAACTATCCTTTCAGGACAGAAGTGAGCTTAGGGTTCGAAGGCGCTGTCCCAAGGTCACGGGCAGTTGAGTGGTCAGAGTGGGGCAGAAGATGGCCAGAATTCCAGGTCCTAGGCTGGCTGTGTCAGTCACCAGAGCCGCCCCGGGGCAGCATGCTTGCCCCCAATGGAGAAGACAGTGAAGAGACTTCCAAGCTGACCAAAGCTATCTTGCACTCACTGTTTGGAAAGAGAATGAGAGACAGAAAGAGAGAGTGAAAGAAAAAGAAATTTGCAGTTTTAGTTTTATAGATACCCTTGAAGATTTTGTATAATAATAGAATGATTTTCTTTTAATAAATGTAGAATTTTACCACAGTAGTTTGTACCTTCACAAACTTGCTGTAACCCGCTTCCCCAACCCTATTTCTTGTCACTTCCTTCTGCTTTAGCCTTCCCGCCCGCTTCCCCGCCCGCTTCCCCCGCCCGCTTCCCCGCCCGCCTCCCCGCCCCCTCACTTACCCATATTCCAGGCGCACTAGACCACAAGCCAAAAAGTTCTATGCTCTTCCCTTTTTTTCATTCCAACTGTTTCTTTCAATTGCTTTTTTTGTCTTTTTGAGCCAGGGTCTCGCTATGCTGTTCAGACTGGTCCTGAGCTCACTTTGTAGCCCAGGCTGGTCTCAAACTTGAAACAATCCTCCTGTCTCAGCCTCCCAAGTGCTGAGATTACAGGCAGGGGCCACTATGCCCAGTCTGCTTTTGTTCTGTGTTTGTAAGACTTCTAATCATTTTTCAAGGTTCACTTCAGGAAACACGAGCCTTTAGAGGCCTTTTTCCTACTTTCTCTTAACCTCATTCACGGTTGCATATGTGTATGTGTTTTGCTAATGCTTTTATTTTAGAATAAATACAGCGTTTGATCATATTGTCTTAGTTTCCAGTCCTTATTTGCTGATACCCGCGCCTCTGCATTTTTTCTGGCACATAGTAGGTGCTAACAATATTTATTGAAATGAACATCTGTCACAAATAGTTTAGCAGTTGGGTACCTGTGTGTGGAAGTCTTCATATTTACTGGGCCGCCACCGTGTTTGCCAAAAAGGAAGACACAGCAATAATTTAATGTTCTGGATCTATTATGCATCATCTTTGACAAAGCCCTATTCTTCATCTTAGCCTTGAAGCACCGAAAGGATATTGACCTCAGGAAATTATATAGTGACCTTGGTACACACAGGAAAGATCATAATCATCATTTTAGTCTAAAAACATTCATTGACCTAAAAGTTAGGTATCCTTTCCCAAACTATGTCCCCAGTAACTTTAATGACAAAGAACACAATAACAGATAAAGGTAAGTAACTTTTACTCAGTTGTCATCTTCTCCTTATCTGAGGAGTATAGACCTCCCCGTGTGCTCAGGAGAGACAAGAATTTTTAAATCAGTTAGGTAAAACAAAATAGGAAATTTACTTACGAGAGTCAGGCATTAGATATTGTGACTCATAGCAGCTTTTATAGCATAATAACGTTATTCAGATGAATTATCTCCCTGGGGTATTTCCCTGGTAGTTTCCCAGCTCACAGACACCCAGTGAAATGATACGATTCCATGTGCATGTTGAGCATTACAGAGTAACACTTGGAATTCGAGTCTATCAAAACATAAAACTGGTCAGGGTCAGCAGATTTGAAGAGTTTCATGTGCCCTCGTTTTGCCAGATGACAAGATACTTTTCAAATCAGAAGTGTTAATATTTTGCAGTTTTCACTTGGAAGTTGTAAGACGTTCCCTCTTGGTTAGATGTTGTCTCCTAAGGCCACTTCCATGCAGCTACTGAGTCCACATTTCTCCCCAGTTGGCATGTCCCTGTCCCTTTCCTCAGTTTCCTTTTAGTTTCCCTTCCTGTCTCATCTTATTGATTCTTCCTGTTGTTTTTGTTTGTCAATTTCAATAATTACATCAGTCTTCCCAGCAATTGCATCACTGCTCCATCTCCTAAGATATTGCAAGCTGCAGGAGAGGAGTTTCAGGTTTTCACCCTTATAGTAATGGCTAGTACTTATATACTACTCACCTTGAATGGGGCAGTTTTCTAAGTGCTGTAGCCTAAAGCATTTAGGCATCATAGTAATCCTGTGATGTAGGTACTAGGATCATCTACATGTTTGAAGATGAGTTCATTCATTCATTTTCTATGATTGGATCCATGTTATATTGACTACCAAATACCAGGGTAGCCTCCTGATACAAACACATAGTAATCCATGGTTCTTATGTGTTCCTAAGCTCTCAAGCTGAGCTGAAATAATCATGAGTTCCCACAGGAAGTATCTCCATATTGTAATTGCTTTTATAAAATGTGCTATTCTGTGCTACCATCATCATCACCTACTCAGCCTTTCTGTACATTTCTGTCTTCATCACTCGCTCCTCACTGGGACACAACACCCAGCACCCGCAGTGTAATGGAGAAAAGGTCTACTGTGGCTCTCTGTAGAGGTGCCAGTCTGTACTCTGCTGGCGGGATGGCGGAGGGGCACAGCGGTGGTGAGCTGCTCATGGCATGGCATGCAGAAGGTGGAGAGAGTCAGGGCGGAGCCAAGGGCCGGTAGACTCTTCCAGGCCCTCGGCCTGTGACCCTCCTCTGCTAACCCATCTCCGCCTCTCAGCACCACCTTTAGCTATAAACTCATCGGTAGACGAGTGAGTGGATGAGCATCTCTCCCCCATGGCCCAGTCACTGCGCAGAGCCCCACCCGTCAGGCTTTGGGGGCGCGTCTAGATGTAAGCCGTAACACCATGGTTATTTGGTTTGTACCAACTTACAGGCCTCTGCATATTCACCGCCCAAAACTTTAAAAAATTCTTGGCCTTAGAAGTTTAGAATCATTTTAGTCAAGTGGCATTCACATTTTCTAGTCTTTTATGACTGAACTCAGTACTGTACCCAAGTACACACTTTTATAATTGTAGAGTAATGGCCAATTATAGGTGTCCTGAAAACTGGAAGAATGAGAGACAGTTTTAATTGTGAGTACAGTGGAGGTTAAAAATGACCCACTTGCAGAGTTAAAATAAGTTTTGTTCATTAGAACCAAGATAGTGTCAGCCCCACTTACAAGATACAAGGAGGCTCTTTCTCAAATATGGTCAGCTGTTTTTTCTGAGGGAAGGAAAAGCTGTTAAGTTGAGGAACTAGCAAAGCCACAGCTCTGTGGTTGCAGCATTGATTCTTGTTTTAGTCCAGTGCCAGTTATGTGGACAGATGAACAACCCCCAGTGCATGCACACGTGCGTGCGCACACACATACACACACACACACACACACACACCCCTTCCTGATGGCTGAGCTAAAGTGGAAAAGAGATTATGTTCTCCACAGTAGAAAAGCGAAGACAACAAATCCAACAACAGCTAAGTTATCAATGTGAATCGCAATCTACCAGATAATTTGTTTTCATTTTTTCCTCTAGTTTCTCTTTCCAGAGGGAAGTGAATTAATTACTACGTACTGAAATAATATCCTACATTTTGATCCCTCGGTCTTATAGTTACCACTAAAATGTATCAAAGTTATATATGCAAACATATGAAGTAAAGAGCTGCACAAATGTATTTGTATGAAATATCACGTTTTCCCTATTTATCCTTCCTCAGAATATAGAATTAGGAGTAACTCTTTGTTCACCATGGGTAGAAAATTCTAAAACGTGGGTCCTTTGTACTCCCTTGATGTCATTGGCACCTACAGGTTGAACATCCCTAACCTGAGAAGCTGAAATCTAAAATACTCTGAAATTAAAACCTTTTAGGTACTGATGTAATAATCAAAAAGGCTTGGGTTTTGGAGTATTTTGGATTTTATATTTTTAGATTAGGAATGCTCAACTGGGTCTAGTGGAAATATTACAAAAAAAAAAAATCTCTGAAATCCAAAACACTTCTGATCCCAAGAATTTTGTGTAAGGGAAACTCCACCTGGTTTACCTTCCCAGGAAGGACAGACTTGAAGAAAGAAGAGTAGGCTACATAATCCTGTGGAGAAAGCTAGGCAACAGATGCAAAGGGAAAGTAAGAGAAAAGTAAACCACATATGTAGGTGTTCATTGTTGAGCACACTTTGTCTTAAATGTGTAAACTGAAATTCCTACAGTATTTCCAATGTCTTATAAATACTCAAAGAGGTCCGCTTTGGAAAGATGGATTATGATGGGCCCCTTGGAGGACCTTTTAAAATTTCGCTCTCATTGTCTTTTGTGTGGAGACTTCATGAATTGATCACGAATTCTTTGTGTTTCTCTTGTGATCGTTGAGAATGTTGGTGGCTACACTTTACCTGTCTAGTGATGATCATATGATTATCCCCTGTGTCTCCCACACCTGCCTTCACTCCCAGTGTTTCAGCTCCCAGTTCAATATCATGCCAATGTCTTGTTTTAAAGCTTGTGAGTGTTTCAGGTCTCAAAGCTGAGGGTTTGCTGGTCTTGTGTATGAAAGAGACAGATGCAGTATCAGGAAAGGTAAGCATGTGTAGACCATTTTGAATTTGTGTGTTAGCCTTTAATGGACACCTCTTGAACCTGAAGGTCAGATTTTCCATGTATAAAATGAGACAACTACTGTCAACCTGCTGGGGGTGTCCTTGGGCCTGCTGTCACCTGCATTTCTCCATGTCAGTCTGTGTTTATAGCTGAGACTCCCAGTGTCACTGCCTTTGCTAGATCACACCAAGTAATTGAAATATAGTCACTCTTTCATTTCCACAAATGGCTATCTATGTAAAGTTGGCATTATTATTTCCTACTATGGATGACCAAATTTAGGCTTAAGAAGAGTTAGCTTAAAGAGTCAAGATTCAAATCTTGCTTCTTTTTCGTTTTATGTGGGCAGTTTCTTAAAGGCCAAACCATTTTTGTTTAAACTGCATTATATCCTCTAACATTATCCACTCGATGATTCCTGATAATTAGTTTAAATAGTCCTTTCTGTGAATATTGAATGACTATTCCAAATTCCACGTTTTCTGTTGGGAAGATGTCCTAATGCTGCCTTTGATTGATCATTGGTATAACGAACGTTTGAAAAACGAACAAATAATTGCTTGAAGGTTTTATAGCATAGAGTCCTTGAAATAAGTGTCTTTAAGATAGCAGTTATGAAATTACTAGACTAGCTTGCTTAGCCAATTAAATTTCTTTTTTGCAATTTAAAATTAAAAATGTTAAAGTACTTCTCATTATAAATGTTTACAATTAATTGTGACTTTTTTAAAAAGTCAAAATAAGTATAGCCATCAAGTTAATACAAATTGTCTACCTTAATTTATCTGTAATATTTTGTTTTGATTTTTTTCCCTGAAAATGAGGTTATCATTAGAGATGATAAAGTAATGGCTCCAAGGAACCCATGAAATCACACTATTAAGAATAAATAGGAGTAGCTGGACGTGTGGTGAATGCCTGTAATCCCAGCACTCGGGAGGCTCAGGCAGGAGGATTGTTACAATTCTGAGACCAGCCTGTTCTACAAAGTGAGCTCAGGGCCAGCCTGAACCGCATAGGGAGACCCTGCCTCACGAAGACAGAAAAAGAAGAGTAAATAGGAGCTCCGGATACACAATTGCCGCGCACCACACGCTGTCTCACTGTTTCTCAGCTCAAACTATGAGAAAAATGTCTAGAGAACCAGGGAGGGGAGAGAACATGCAGGCTGACAGAACCTACCCTGTGCATTCGCGTACCCGAGAGGGAGCCTCACCAGTGGTCTCCACCCTGGGTCCCCAAGGTCTCTTCCTCTTCATGACTCATGATGGATGTGGTTGACTTTTCTTAAGATTATTGTACATTTTCTATTCTGGCCACACTTCCGCAACTGTGAGAAGGTACTTTCCAGAGTCAGTATTTTAGAGAAGGCAGAGCCCAGAGCCCCTTGACTGTTCAATTTAAAACTAGTTAATCTCAGTTCTAGTGGCTTCTGGTGTCATCTGCCAGACCTACAGGACCTGTAGGGGCATCTAGGACTCAGCAAGATATATGCTACAAGCACCAAAGCAGGCCAGACTTTTAGAGGCAGAGTGTGGGCGTGAAATCATATGTATACAATGAGGGATGACATTTAGGTGGCGACTATAATGTGGCTATGGTTTATGGTTGAAATCAAAGTGTGTTCCCCAAGATAACTATGCAGAAAGTCCAGTCCTTTTAAACTGTGTTTTAACTTTCCTGCTTCTTCCCCTTATTGTCCTTCTGTCCTTCCTTCCTTCTTTTCTGTAAATGGGCTGTGCATCTCAAGTTTCTTTTAACCTTTAAATTCCTAAAATGCCAGTGTGTTTTCCCATAACTTGGCTGGACTGAACTAAAATTCTGGGGGTTCCACTTCTTTTTAGTCACTGACTCATCGGGAGACTTGGGGGTATAGCCTCGCTCTCTGGTGCTCCACTTTCCCGTGTCTCAGAGCTCTAGTTCCTACTTCACATTACAGTGCTCTCAATGGGCAACGTGACACAAGGAGGAAGCGATGTGCACACAAAACAAGAAACAGGGCTGGGGCAGAATAGTTTTGTTGTCTGCATTCTTATAACCTTCAGTGAATGCAGTGAGCCTTAGGGCATAGACAGCCTCCGTCACCAAGGGTTTCTCTTGCACACAAGAGCTAGCAAGGTACCTCCCCAGCCCCTTACCCTCCTGGACCTACCTCCTGCGTCCCTGGCTTCAGCACACTTGTACCCATTTCCTCTTTTCTTTGGTTGAAAAGCTCTTTCCATTCTGTTGACTTAGAAAATGTCTACTAAGATTTAGCTCAGTGGTCAGTATTGTCTTCCCTGGAAAACCTTTGCTGCCCCCTTGCTCTTCGCTTTCTCCTTCCCCTTCCCCCATCCCCTTTCTCTTCTTCCCTTTCCCTTTCCTTTTTCTCCTTTCCGAGTTAAGCACTCCCTTTGCTGTCCTCCCACAGCACCTTGATGAACTCTCTTTAAAGTACTCATGGGTATAGCTTTTTGTTTGCTTGACAGTTTTCCTTCACTGGACTGTGCCCCTCAAGGCCGTTACTCTTTCCTGTTCATCTTTGGAGTTTCAGTGCTTAGGACAAGGCACATGCTTTGTGAAACACCAGTGGATGGCTGAAGTGCGGAAGCCACTGATAGTGAGGACTCCTGCCCGTCAGGGCCAGGTGCACACAGGCAGGAAGATCAACTCTGATGGTGATACTGCCCTTACCACTTTCTTTAAGATGTTGAAGAGCTGAAGAGAAATCTAGAATTCCCCTGAAGAGCACCAGTTCTGAGGAAAATCTTACAGAAGCATGTATAACTATAATAAACCTGAGGTCAGAGCTTTGACCTTTGGGAATTTCCTTCTGGTAAACCTAAAGATGGGGAAGGAACTTTGAGACACAGCAATCCAAAGGCCAGAGGTGCTGGGAAAGCCAAGAGACTGCTCCAGTTCAGAGTGTGTGACTCTGGATCAGGGCTTTAGCCTTCTTTCCCCCATCTGCAAGGTAGGGATAAGAATCATATTCCATGGGACTATGGTAAGAATTAAATGTGATAACGCACATAAAACATTTTAGCCATCTAGCTGCTGTTTTTATCATCTAGCTGGTCTTACCATTTGTCCTTTGGCTAACTGGAAGTAGATAGGGTTCCTACAGAGAGAATATGGGTTAGCAGCCCTACGTAAAGAAAGAACAAGGCTGCTCTTTAAGTAGTCTTCACTCATCTCTTGGCATCTAGGTCCATTTTCTTGTACAAAACACAGTATCTGAGATGGGATCCATTGCTCAGATTTTACTCAGAACTGGATCCTTTATAGATAAGAGGTTTACTTCTCACAGCTTTGGAGGCTGGGATGCTCGTGGCCGACGGCCCCATGCAGTGAGAGCCTCTGGCTGCATCATCTCACAGCAGGAGGAGGAGGGCTGGCAGGCACACACATGAGAGGGAGGGTCAGAGCTGCTTCCTGTCCTGCCGTCCCACAGTCACTGATCCTGAGGCCTCTACCTTGACTCCTTCCCTTGGACCCCTCCTCACAACACGGATGCATGATGCTTAGGCTTCCACATGAGAACCTGGAAGGATGCGTTCAGTGCTTACCAAGCACTAACTAAGCTTACGTATCCAAGCTTACGTCGTCCAGAGTCATCTTTGGCTTCTCAGGAAATAGAGTGTTAAGCTCTTTAATCGCTCTTGCTGGTTCCGTATCTCATCTTCACAATGTCAGCATTGAATGAAAAACCTTATATTTGGCAGCTGTTTGGCAGACGTCAGTGGAAGGAGTAAGTGTGTAAATGTGTGAATTTGTTTAGTGGCAGACATTTACAGTTCCCAGAAGATAGATCTCATAGTCCAGGTAGTGATGTGCAAAGTACATTCAGGTAAACAATCCATCTCTCTTACTCTTTTTTCTTTAAACTGCTCATGTTAGAATATAGTTATGAAAACTTACAAAGGTAGTACATGGAATCCCCTTACACCATCACTCGGTTCTTCCTTATCCAAAGAGTTTCTTATAGTACTTTGTTGTCATTTTCCAAGTACTTTTATTCCGAATGTATTGATTTTTAAAATCAGCACATACAACTGTATATATTTATCATGTACAATACAATATTTTGAAATACACATTGTAGAATAGTTAAGTCCAGCTAATTAATGCATGCATTACCTCACATTATCTTTTTTGCAGTGAGAGCACTTTACGTTAACTCTTACAAATTTTCCGGAATATATGTTGGTAATCCCAGAACTGTGGGAGGCCAGAGAATGGTAAAATTAGGGCCCAGCCTGGGCAACTTAGTGAGACTCTGTCTCAAAAAGAATAAGGGCTGGGGATGTAGTTTTGTAGTTTAGTGTGAGGCCCTGGGTCTAAATAATCCTGAGAGAGAGAGAGAGAGAGAGACAGAGACAGAGAGACAGAGAGAGTGAGCGAGACAGAGGAGGGGAGGGAAAGAATAATATGTCATCATTCATAGTCACTACATTGTACACTGTATCTCTTGAACTTACTCCTGCTAATTTTAACAGTGCACCCAACGACTGCCCCACTCTCCCAACCACTCCAGCCTCTGATAACCCTGTTTTACTCTCAGCTTCTACAGATCAACGTTTTTGGATCCCACAAGTGAGGGAGATAATGTGGTGTCTGTCTTTCTGTGCCTTATTTCACCTAACATAGTGTTCTTCAGGTTCATCTGTGTTCTGGAAAATGACAGGATTTATTTTTTAAAGGGCTGACTAGCACCCCATTGTATTTGTAAACCCCCCCCCCCACACACACACACAAGTTCTTTTTCCTTTCATTAACTGGTTGACATTGAGGTTGTTACTCTTTTCTGGCCATCATGAATAGTGCCTCGGTGAATGTGGGAATGCAGATGTCTCCTCTATGCATTGATTTCATTTCCTTTGAACATATACCAGTCAGTGGGATCACTGGATCGTATAGTAGCTCTACTTTTTAAGTTTCTCAGGAATCTGCTATGACTCATATTGACTCTCATTATTTCAGAAAAGTGTCATACAGCCAGAAGTTATCCAAGAAAACTAGTAACTATTTGGAAAATAAGCCCCAGAAAAGTAGGTTAAAAGAATGAAAACAGACCTGCTGGCCATTCCCAGAACAGGTGATAATATCTGAGTGAACTGAACAACTCCTTCACGTCCCTCTGGGAATACCCCAAGAAAGAGGGAACTTTAAGCATACCTGAAAATATTTAGGTTACGAGGTAGGGATGAGAGACACCAGAGAGGTTGTAGAATTTCCTTATTTGGGTATTTTTAGGTAAATAGTGGGTGACTCTTTCTGGGACAGCTGGTGTACTCTCTTGCCTAGAACCCAGGAGTGAACTGGGTCAGCATGCCTTAAGCCCTGTGTGGTGATGTCCTAGAAAACAGGTCTCACGTGCTTCTCTGGTAACTTCCCTCTGCTGAGCAGCTGAGAACTAGGGATCTGCCTGGGGTCGGGTCGAACAGGAGGTGTTTCTGGACAAAGTCTTGTCTGCTGCTGAGGTAAGAGCAAGAAGAGAACCTGAGGCCCCTGTGGATAGGCTAGGGAGGGGCACGGAATCTACCTCCCCTACTTTGCAGGAGACATCTCCCTCCGGCCACAACCCTGACTGCTCGCAGTGAGAGCAGCTGTTGCTTGGCGCATTTGTAATATGCCCTAACCTGGTTCTAGTTTGTAAGGGTACTTGTCAGCTAGTGCGTAGGATCTGGGAAATTTAACACAGAAAGAACTTCATCTTTTGACTTATGGATGAGGAAACTGGGGCCCAGAGGACAAGAGAGAGCTTGAGGTTACACCAGCAGGTGGTGTAACCTCCTCCCTGCCCAGCTACACCCTGTCCTCCACTCCCTGCCTATTTCAGCTTGGGTTCCTTTGGAGATCTGCGAGTGTGTTAATTATGTCCATATTGCATGGGCTGATCGGAATTATGCATTTAATATTTTTATTTCTTGATAAGTTTCTATGATAATGTCTTTTATCTAGTCTTTTTCTGTCCTCTATGTTCTAACCTTTTTGCATGTTCATTCTTTGTTTTAATTTTGAGAACATTTTCCTTTGGCTTAACCATTTTCACTAAGGTAGCCATAATCTGTGTGTTACATTTGAAACTTAACATTGAACTGTGGGCTTCAGAAGACCCAGTCTTTGTGTCCACAATGCTTGTACCCCTGCTCCAGCAGCCAGAGGAGTGCTTTGCTGATAGCTCAGCAGAGCAAAAGATGAATGAATAACCTTTGATGTTGATGTGATAATTCAGAGTAAATAACCTGCTAGGCCATAATAATTCAACTTTTTTGAAAAGATGTATTTGAAATACCCTGAGCCTTTGTCAGGGGAAGTAAGGATCTTAAAGTCCTTGGGGTGTGATGTGACATGTACAGTAGCTATGGATTTTCAAAATGTTAATACCTGGAGTATCACTGATGAAGCACAGGGGTGGAGAGAGGTGCTAAAGCACTGAGAGACGTCCTCATGCTCCACTTGGCAACTTGTTAGAAAACCAAGGAATTAGGAGTGTGGGGGGGAGGGTGGGGTCACTCTAGTTGATGACAGAGTTGGGCTCTGTTCCCTGGCTCTACATAGCATTAGGACCCCTTCAGTTGAGTGGACAAACCACAGAAGCTTCCAGAGCTATGTCAAGATAATCAGGTTTGGAGTGATCTGGCCTACTGGTTTCCCTCAGCATAGACGTGGCCCAGACTGTATCAGAGGAAAGCCTGTTACATCTGTGCCTGAAGGGCCCTCCCTGCCTCCTCCCTTGGCCTTCACATCCCCGGCTGAGGAGATAAGAATTCTGTACCCTAAAGCAGCCCTTAGGAGAATCAGTGGACTTGCCAGAAAAGAAGAAGAAAATTGAGAGATTTTTAACTTAATAAAAGATTCATAAGAGTCTCCTTAAATGGCCATCTATGTCTGAGGCTGTTTATAATTTTATTTCTCAAAAATAGTCATATATTAAATATATTTTTAGAACTGTTCTCTATGTACAAGTTAGGCTTTTTCTCAAAGTTCTATTCCCTTTATAAAATTGTAAAATAAAAGTGACAAGATTAAGGAAAAGCAAAGCTCTTTTCTTTGGATAGTTTGATATCACTATGGCTTTGGATTGTGGCATTGGGATATCACGATGCTTTAAAAATATACAGGGATTTTATTTTGCTTTGGAAATCTGTGTACTTTATGTTTCATTTCTTTGCCATTGCAGTCTAATGCTAAAGGTTGAAAATTCATGTTGTTCTAGCTGGATTACTCATGTTTTGGATTACTCATAGGTCTTTGAAAACTTAGGAAGCTGTATAATTTCCCCCTGGGTATGCACCAGAATTACTGAGGTAGACCTAGGAACTAGAATCCTGACTATCCAGTGTCACTTTAAGCACAGAGTCAAGTTGCAGGAAAAGTGGGGCATCTTGTAAAAAGTCCCTTGTGGTGTGACACCAGGGTGTGGATGCCCCCTGATCCTTGCAGGTTACATAACTGGGCATCGATGTACAGGATCCTGATGCTGATGAGGACAGTGTTACTGCCTTCAGAAATGGTCAAGGCCCACAAGTACCCCACTCTGGACAGGCTACCTTCTCCTCCTTACTGTGTCTTTCACAATCAGTAACAAAGCCCCTCCAGGAAAATGCCATTCACACTCATATACCTACTTTATAGCACATAATTCCTCCTGTAATATCTTCAGCACCGTGTTCCACAGTCAGGTTCTACAGATGGTGTCCGTGTTCATACTTCAGGAAATTTGAGTCAGGTCATTTCCCTGTCACTACTGACCTGGAAAATACCAGTTATCTTTAAGCAGAGACTCAGAACTCACTGACCTGAGGTATGGACAGGATTTGTGGCCTTTCCAGCTTTGGGAATTATTTCACTTTCTTATGATTTAAAAAGTAATCTTATAATTTAAATAAACTGAACAACCACTACTTTCTTTGGCCAAAGGTCCAGAGATTCTACAATGAATTATTTAATAAATTTAAGTGGTGACTGAAAGACTAGTAGCCAGGTGTGATCAAGATGAATGACTCAGCCGGGTGTGGTGGCCCACACCTGTAACCCCAGCACTCGGGGGGCGCTGAGGCAGGAGGATTGTTTCAAGTTTGAGGCCAGCCTGGGCTACAAAGTGAGCTCAAGGCCAGCCTGAACTGCATAGCCAGACCTTGTCTCAAAAAGACAGAGAAAAAAAAAAAAAGAATGACTTGAGATTTGTCTTCTTAGATTTATGACTTCGGCAGTGTTTTAGAAACAAAGTTCCAAAATTTATCCCTAATTTGCAAACTGCTTGAAAATGGCTCCTGGCAGGGAATAGTTTAATGATGTTGTGGGCTGAGGGGGCATCCTAGTAGGGAAGTACTGGTCAGACTGTAGAGGGCTGGACTTTGATCCCCAGCACAAGAAAGAGAGGACACTGATCAGTCAGTTGATGCCTCCACCTATCTCTTAGAGGTTATTGTGATGTGTGGATGAGATTCTGTTTGTTTATATAATTAAGCCCTCAACAATTTCTGTCTTCCTTTAGAGAATCCAATGGACCAATGCTTCTTAGATGGATAAGGCAAATAATAAATACAACTTTAATTGATAAAATTGGATTCCAAAATAAATTCCAACATAATAAGATATATAATTTCATGACATTTCAAACCACATTCTCTGGAGTTCAGATCAGTGAATAAGTGGTTGAGGTCAAAATATAATTTAGGGCAGGTGAATATTTGGTGTTTCTCAACCAGATATTCTCAGAGATATTATTTTCCATTTGTTTACTTCCTTGTGGTACTGAGTTACACATACGTTAGTTGCACATAAGGTTTGTGTTAACTGAAGGACGCCTGGGGAAACAAAAGTTTGAAACACTGATATTTGTATGTAGCAGGGTAGTAAATTGGTGGATGGTGGATATGGATTTATGAAATTGAGTGTTATGCAATTGTGACCTATAGATTTCAGTGTTAAAACTATTTCTTTTTTATGTGACTGTCAGGTTCTATAGTGAACAAGTATAACAGTATAGAGTGATGTGAAAATATTAAAAAGAAAATCACTTTAAAATCAAAACAACATTGAGATTTCATCTCACTCCAGTAAGATGGCCAGCATTAAGAAATCATCCAATAACAAATGCTGGAGAGGCTATGGAGAAATAGGAACTCTTCTCCACTGCTGGTGGGAATGCAGACTGGTGAAACCACTGTGGAGATCGGTTTGGAGATTCCTCAGCAAACTAGGTCTGGAGGTCCCATTGAACCCAGCTATTCCCCTTCTGGGTATTTCCCCAGAAGATCTGAAAGCATCATATCACCGCGACATATGTGCACCCATGTTTATAGCAGCGCAATTTGTAATAGCTAAATTGTGGAAGCAACCCAAACGTCCATCCACAGAGGACTGGATAAAAAAAAGTGGCATTTTTATATAATGGAATATTACTCAGCTATAAAGAAAGACAAATTTGAAGCTTTTATAGGCAAATGGTCACAATTAGACACCATATTCATAAGTGAAATAAATCAGAGGTACATATGCAAGCAATGTATTGTATCTCTAGTGTAAGAACCTGAAGGTGGGAATATAAATTGGGAGGTGTGAAGGGCATCTGCTCAAAAGTAAAGAGAAAATGGGATGAGGGAAAGGAGAAAAGGAAGAAAGGGACAAATATGTATCTATGTGTGTATGTGCAGGACGGCTAACATGGTGCCACTTACTTTTGTCACTTTATGGTAAGGAACAGTTCATGATTGATTGTTTGATCCAGATTGTATGTCTATATGTGTTTTCATGAGCATGCACTTTGAAGTTATCAATATGTAATACAACAACCATTGTTAATTCCCTGTCACTTTGTCTATAATTCAATTTTGATTGTATTGTTCTTGTCTACTTTGTATCTTTTTGTTAATGTTTTCTTTTTTGTTTTTTGTTTGTTTATTTTTCTTTTATACTTTTAAAAATTTAAAAAAAGAACATCACTTTAAAACATCCAGTCAGAAATTGAAAATATATTTATAAATCAGGATATTTTACTAGAATGTCCGAAATATAATTATACTTAGAAATACTCCATCTTCCACACTCCTGTTCTATTTATAAACTCTACCAGGGAATCTGGTAAGTTGCAATGGAACTCCCATTTGAACTATGCTGGTATGTGTGGGTTAGCTAGGAGCTTGGAGAATATAATCGTTTTCTATATGATTCTCTTTCTTCACACTAGAGGGCATCAGCAATGCACAGGGAACAGGAAATTGTTCAAACTCTAGCAAGTTTTTCAGCAAGATGGAGAACAAAACATCTACAAAGTACCTCAGACTTCCACATAGAAATTTTTAGAGAATCAGCTTCCTTTCTTCCACTCCTAAATATGTGTAGAATTTTGACTGACTCCCTTTGAATTTATAAAATATACCTGTTGATTTGGCTGGACATATTAATTTAAAATATGGTCATGAGAGTATCTCTAAAAAGGAATTATGTAGAAGTTAAGTGTTTTAGTTGTTTAATGCTATGTGATAAACTGCTCAAAATTTAGAAATTTTATCTTCTGGGTTGGCCAAGCACAGCTGGGCAATTCCTTGTTCTGTTACTTGTGATGTTGGCTGGGTCTGTGGTCATTTGGGAGCTCCAGTGGGCCAGCCCAAAATGGCCTCATCAAGGGGCTGGCAGTTACTGTGACTGTCATCTGGGTGCTCAGCAAGGGTGGGTAACCAGAGCACCAACTTCTCCTTGACTGTTGCTTCTTTATGTGGTCTGAACATCTCACATCAGGGTGGTTGGGTACCCAGGGGGTGTATCCTGAGAATGAGCATTCCCCAAGAAAGGAAGTGGGGTTCCCACTGTAGGCACTGTTTCCAGCATCTTCTAATAGTCAGAGCACTCACAAAATCAGCCCAGGTTCAAGGAGTACCTCCTGATGTAAGGAGCAGTCTGTGTATAAAGGGAGCAGAGGAAGTGTTGACACTGTCCTTGGAGACCAGTACCTGAGGGGATGAGAAAAAACCTATTTCTGACTTACAGCAGTTGTAAATCATGAAAGATATGGAGGCATGTTTCTTCATTTCATAAACGGTGTTGTTTGTAAACATGATACTCTAAGAACCAAGATGTGTAAAAGTCATCCCTGTGTTCTTCTCTTCCCAAGATCTGTTACATAAAGCAGTAAAAAATGGCCAGAGTATCCGTGTCTGATGAGGAAATGATGGAGCTCAGAGAGGCTTTTGCCAAAGTGGGTGAGTAGACCTGGTACCTTGGCTGCACAGTTCTCTCCTCTATGATCCATTCAACTAAATGGCAACGAGAGCAAAACAGCAACACTGACAGGAGACCCAAGGGTTGGACGGGGGAGCGGAGAGGAACTTGGTTTTGAAAGATATGCTTTGAGAAAACTGCTTTTCTAACGTGGACCGTGGGCTCTGTCCTGCCTGTGGCTTTTTTACAGAGCGCCCTGAGTCTCACCCTTTATATATTGTCTGCTTCTGTTCTTCTCCTTTAATATGGTGACATACATTCTTTTACCCTCTGTCGCTGAGTCTGTGTGGAGAGTTTCTATAAGTATTCTGTCAGATTCCACTGCCAGAACCTCTGTTTTGAAATTATGACTCTTTTACTGTAGATGTGATGTGAGGGCCCATATCCAGTAGCAGCAGGCCTCTTGTGAGATTTTTGATCTTTTCAGAGGGTCAGACCTCAACCCTTGAGCCACCTACTCTCCACCTCCCATCCAGCCTCCGCTGACCTCCCTCAACACTGTCCCTGGATTGCTCTGAAGCCTCACTTTGCTTCTGCATTACAGATACAGATGGCAATGGCTACATCAGCTGTAATGAGTTGAATGAGTTGTTCAAGGCTGCCTGCTTGCCTCTGCCTGGGTACAGAGTAAGAGAGATCACAGAAAACCTGATGGCTACTGGCGATCTGGACAAAGATGGGAGGATCAGTTTTGATGAGTTCATCAAGGTGAGTATGAGATGGAATACAAGAAGAAGCAGTGAAACTTGCTCTTTAACTCAGTTTCAAAAAGCTCTGGGAGACATCACTACCCTCCTTCCATCACCGTTATGTACTCTTTCTTTTGTGATTTTCTAGAGTGCTGCTTGGCTTCTTTTTTTTTTTTTTTTTTTTTGGCAGTACTGGGGATTGAACTCAGGACCCTGCGCTTGCTAGGCAGGTGCTTATTCCACTGAGCTATATCCCCAGCCCCCTTGGCTTCTAAAACTATGTTTTACTTTTGTAGGTTTTCCACGGCCTGAAAAGCACAGAGGTTGCCAAGACGTTTAGAAAAGCAATCAATAAGAAGGAGGGCATCTGTGCCATTGGTGGGACCTCGGAGCAGTCCAGTGTGGGCACCCAGCATTCCTACTCAGGTGAGCTGTATTCAGGGTGGTGCAGATGGCACTGAGGGTGGAGACCTCTGAGGGTAGAGCATCCATTCCTTCTGGGGTTACGGATTCTAAACCTGGGACTCAAACCTAGAGGATAGAAGCAAACACAAAAGAGCATGACTGTGGACCACCAGCTGTTTTCCTGTAAGTGAGCCATCTCTAGGGATGTGAGGTAAGAGTAGCCTGAGCTCCAGCAAGGTCCAAACTAGATGATATCATAAACATTTTTAAAATACCTTAAAGGCTGCAATACTCCTCTTGTAAATTGTATGGACAAAATTAGCTACTTCTGTTGTCTTCCACATAATGATTTTTTTAATGCCTACTGAGTAATCAAAAAACTATGTTTTCATTGATTTGCAAGAAAGTGATACATTTATTCTGGAGGCTGCCATCCAGCAGCCCTAATGGAAACTTTTAATAGTCCCAACAGTATAGTTAGCCAACATTTCCCCAACTGAGTTCTTTAAAGCATTAATCAGTTTATGCTTAAATATTGCCTACATTTTATAGGTAAATGGATACAACTGGAGACCATACTCATAAGTGGAATAAATCAGACCTGCAGGTGTAAACATCATATTGTCTCCCTAGTGTAAGAACCTGAAAGAGTAAATACAACCTAAAATGTACAGGAGATAGTGTGAAAGGGAAAGAAATTAATGAAAGGAAGGAACAACTGGGACGAGGGAGAGGAGAAAAGGAAAGAAGGAAGGGAAAATATATATGGATAGCTGGGATAACTGTTTTGCTGATGTGTAATGGTTTATGGAAAGGAACAGTTAATGCTTAAATTTTTACATTTTTTTTTTTTTACCAATTTTGCATACTTATTTCTGGTAACCTGAACAGCTAATTTGAAGACAACAGTATGCAATATATTAACCATTGGTGAATTCCTACCATCTTGTCTAAAGAAACTTTGTATCATTTCTAATGTTTCTTTTGTTTTTATTTTTTATTCTGATGATTTGATCAATCTTGCAGTCTTACATCCGGCAATCTGAGCAACATAGTTGAAGATAACAATATGTAATATAACAACAACTGTTAATTCCTATTGTTTTGTTGCTATTGTTTTTGCTTTGTTTTGTTTTTGTCTACATTGATGGTAGTTTGCTATTGTTCTTTTTTTAATTATCTTTAAAATTAAAAAAATTACCTATAGTTTCTAAGGCAAAATTTACTCTTTTTGTTACACAATGTTTCCTAAGCTTTTGTGAGTCAGAATTTCTCTGAGGGACATTTGTTTTCAGCAACACTCAATTTGGAAAATGCAGTACTAGGAAATAAGGCATAATTACAAGTTTTACTAAAGTTTTAGGAGAAACTCATGGCAGCTTTACCGATAGGAAAGAAAAATTATATCACAAGTATTTCATATCACAGTTTCATTATAGTTGTGTAAACAAGCTCACAGATATTATAAGGATTGCCCATGGGTATGCAAGATTTAAATCAGTAGGGCTACACACAGACCCCCAAGTTTCATCCTGTAAGCATTAGGCCACGTTTATATTTAAATTATAACTATATAAACATGTTTATTATTTCTACATATGAAAATATAAATGTAGATTTGCCTCTAAGTATAATATATATGCATTTTATTGTTTTGTTCTAAATCTGCTTGGTATATTTTTTGACTTGTAAAGAACATAGACTTTGTACCTTCTCCCCGAGTGATCTGAGATGTTTAAATGTCAATCAACAGTGAGACAGTAATGTAATGGAGTAAACTTGTAATATCTCTTCTGGGCTTAAGCATCTGAGATCCTGGTGGATAATGTTTATATCAACATTTTCATCTTGCAAATAAATTACTTTAATCATTTACTTGCAGAGGAAGAAAAGTATGCTTTTGTCAACTGGATAAACAAAGCCCTGGAAAATGATCCTGACTGTCAGCATGTTATCCCGATGAACCCAAACACCAATGATCTCTTCAGTGCTGTTGGAGATGGCATTGTCCTTTGGTAAATAAAACTGCCTCCTCAGTTTCCAAAGAACTGCCCATTTTGTGCAATGTCAACAATTCATTGTATGTATCCTAGGCCTACTTCCTGTGGTGCTCAGCTGTACTAGGAATGCCTTTGTGGACTTTCATTTGGCTAGGACCAAGGAGAAAACCAGTCTCAGCAGCAATTTATGATGAAAAATATAAACCTGTCATTGCTTGGATGGAGGCGGGTAGTATAGAGATGAGCAGACACATAAACATCCAGTAATACAGTCAGAAACAATGATTTTTGTGATTACTTTGTTTTTGTAGTAGTGGAGATTGAACTTAGGGTTTTGCTCTGAGTTATATATCCCTGATCTTTCTTTCATTTTGAGTCAGTGTCTTGTTAAATTGCCCAGGTTGGGCTCAACCTTGCAGTCCTCCCTCCCGAGCCTCTGGAGCGCTGGGACCACAGGTGTGCACCACCACAGGAGGCTAGAAGCGGCTATTTTGGGAATCTGTGTTGCTCTGCTCCACCTGAGCACACTCTACCGTGGTAGTCCTTACCTCTGAGAATAGCAAAAGGGGCTCTGAAGCAGTCCAGTGCAAGCTACACTGTGAAGCAAAGGCATTTTGAGTAGTGCACAGAAATACACCAGGAAATAGGGAGGGCACCTGGCAAGGGGCAGCATACTCTCTCCACAGAAGCCCTCTGAACAGTGGTGGGCATTTTGGATTAGTGTCTTTAAAACTGCTTCTCTAGCTCTTGCGTCAACAGCTTCTCCACATTCACAGACCGTTGTGTCAGTGAGCTGACTGATGCGAGGCACTTAGTATAGAGTGAGCACAGGGACTGAGGGCAAAAATGGCTGAACAAAATACTGACTCTCTTCTGCTTCAACCAGAGCAATTCTGCTTTGGGTATTAGAGTTTATCATGAGATTTTATCTTTAAAAGCTTCCACTGCTAAACATGAAATAAAAATAAAACTCTAAGATCAAGTCCTGCTATATTAGGCTGGTGCCCAAGATACCCTATGGTCTTTCCTCCGCCTCCTTGGAGTTCACTGTACTCCCCAGGCCCCAACCCATGGTACTGAGAGGACCATGACATGAGTGAGGACTCCAGCAAAAGCAACTCCTGTCCCCATGTACTCTGCAGCTGGGGCTTTGCCTGCTTTTTGTCTTTTTCAGACAGGGTCTCGCTATGCAGTTCAAGCTGGCCTTGAGCTTACTTTGTAGCCCAGGCTGGCCTTGAACTCACAACCATCCTCCTGCCTCAGCCTCCTGAGTGCTGGGATTACAGGCGTGTACCACCATACCCAGCTCTTTTCTTTTTTAAGGATGGCTTTCTCACCCTTTCCTTCTGTGCAAATATATTCACCATGAAATTTTCTGGCCTATCCTATCTTCAAGTGATCTCTTGTTCTATGGATTCTTCGCATACCATTTGTAATACTCTGAGAACTACAGGCTCATAATGCTCTGCTCTGGACTGTTACATAGCTTTTTTTTTTTTTTTTGGCGGTACTGGGGATCGAACTCAGGACCCTGCGCTTGCTAGGCAGGCGCTTATTCCACTGAGCTATATCCCCAGCCCTGTTACATAGCTTTTCATAGCCATATATTTAGTCTCTGTAATTGGACTTGAAGCTTTTCAAGGAAAGAGATACAATATATATTTTTGTCTCCCTCTCTCCTTCACCATCTCCCAGAGGTTCACTAGTTTAGCACTAGTTTCCTATTTCTCAAATGATGATTTTAGGAGATTATTTCACTTTAGTTGTTGTACAGTGCCTTTTATTGAAATGTACATACACATGTGTATGAGCATATACAAGCAAAATTATGGAAATATATTTTAAAACCTCAATCATATACAAAATCGTAGTTGTTTAACAACTGTTAAGAAAAACTGTTAATGCCTATTTCTCTTCTCATTGAATGGAAATAGTCACAGTCATAATCATCACTCTTTATCTTGCTCTTTATTCCTTTTGGTTGTTTCTTTAAATAAGATGGAGGTGACCTAAGGGAATTTTTTTTAGGTCCTGTTTTACTAACCTGGGCAAAAATCAGTTTTTCACAAATAATTGCTTGCTTTGGATATCTGATAAATGTGTTAGACATTCACCTGGAGGAACTGATAAAACTCTGATTGAATAATGACTAGAGAAGGATATGAAGAAGCATTTGGGTGATGAGTTAAAGGTATTGATGAGGTATCAGATCAAAACGTAGGCATTATATAAGCTCAAAGTGTATCTGTAGTCTTTTACACAGTGAGTACCATTTTCATGGCTAGGAAATTGGAAGTATTCATGGGGGAATTTGCTTTGCTTATCCACCTAGAACTTCCTAACATGCTAAGGGAACCAGGGTACTTTCTCAGCTTTTTAGGTGAGCAAATGAAGTGGGATCCTATTTTTTACCTCAATGTATTAGTATGGTTTTAGGAACATTACCTTTTCTCACAGATAGTTTGAATGTAGACATAGTCACATGGATGATTTTATGTCTGAACACTGACTCATACAGATTATGTTGCTGATATGTTCAATTATAACATTGCTAGAATTTGAACTCAGCGGTACTGGGCTTTGTTACTCAGAATTCCATTTTCTTTCATTTAATTGTTTCTCTTTCAGTAAGATGATCAACCTGTCAGTGCCAGACACAATTGATGAAAGAACAATCAACAAAAAGAAACTCACTCCTTTCACCATTCAGGTGTGTCTTCCCACCCTCGTCTTTGTGTACAACTGGCTTAGAAGCAATAAACACCATCACTGCTGAGCTAGCTTTTTGCAGGAGTTCAGACATTCCCCAGACCCAGACTTTGGGCTGGTGACTTGTTATAGCTAGTGGGGATAGAAGGATACATTTCCACATGATCTTTTACTAACACAGCAGGTAAGAAAGGAAGTGGGCAGGGTGTTAGTAGTTGGGTGGTCATTTAAAAATAAAGTTCACACTGGCTAAAGTTTGGGCTCAAACTTTCTCTAGCAATTTATCTTTGAGTTGGTGCCAAATACACAACATTTAGCTGAAAAGATGAGCCTTTCTAAGAAGTGAGAGGGTGAAAAGCGGGAGGTTCTCTGGCAGCCTTCACAGCTATGCTGGCCACAGCCCAAGTACAATAAATATGACTTCTTTTTTATTCCTTCAATCTGCTGATTAACTGGAAGAATAACCAGCAGAAAGTAAGCTGTATATATATTTTATGTTTTAATATTCTAGCATTATTGTAATGTTCTTGCTCGGAAACCATATCTTACTTCCTAAATCATGAACAGATCAGTATCTCCTGTTTCAGTTGAAGTGACCCTCTTTACTTTTTAAACAGAAGGGACCAGATTGAGAACAGTGATTAAATAAATAGGGGAACAGTGAATAGCAAATGTATTCATAATGTTGACCATAAGTAGAAGTAGCATTTTTCATTTGCCATTTGAGCACTAGGGTAAGAATCCTCAATTCTGATGGCCTTTGTTTTATTTTTAATTAAAAAATTCAGTACATCTCTGACACAGACATCTCCTCCTCATCCTTTATGGATCTAAGAATAGTACATAGACTCTAGGTTGAAAACTTTATTGGCTGTATTCCATCTGTGTGTGTACATACATGCACTGCCATTGCTCATAGGAACCTATCATGTGTGTGTGTGTGTGTGTGTGTGTGTGTGTGTGTGTATGTGTACTCAAGTTTCTTAGGTACAATGGATATTCAGTAAGTTGTCCTATTAAAAACCCCTCCATCTTTTCCAGGAATTTGTTTTTTATCTTTTTCATTCCCACAATACCCAATCTGCAAGTCAAAAAGCTATTCTGTTACTCTTTTATGACCTCAATTTATATCAACAGTTGTCTTATTAACAATAGCCAGTGACAGGGCATGGCTTCCCTCAAAGGTGCCCCTTTCTCTCTGGCTCGTGGAGAGGTTCAGTGTGTAGTCTTCTTCACAAAGCAAAATGAACAAAGAAGTGACTCACTAATTTTCTGCTGACCAAGAAGGGCCTTCCACTCAGAGTGCTGACCTGAACACACAGTGACTGCGTAAGCTCCGTGCCTCACTTACTGGATTTTCTCTTCTTGGCACAGTGTTTTTCACTGCTTTCCGCCAGTGCTAAAGCTATTGAAGACCATGCCTTAGGCCTGTGAACATCCCGAAAGGAAAATATTGCTGTTTCCAATTAGCAATCATCATTTGACATCTGCAAAGTGACAGCCCCAAACTTACACACTTTCCACCCTCAGGAAAATTTGAACTTGGCTCTGAATTCTGCCTCTGCCATCGGCTGCCATGTGGTTAACATAGGGGCTGAGGACCTGAAGGAGGGGAAGCCATATCTGGTCTTGGGACTTTTGTGGCAAGTTATCAAGATTGGGTTGTTTGCTGACATCGAGCTAAGCAGAAATGAAGGTAAGAGCAGTCTCAATGCTGTGAGTGGCGCGGCTTCTTATTAGTGCCTGTGCTGGGGACTGGAGGAGGAGGAAGATGTCAGAAAATCTCAAATTTGGACAACTGCACAGTTGTATTGAATCCATGATATTAACGTAACAGATTCTATCCACAGAGACCAGACTTAAAAAAATGGCGGAGCATTGTTTTGTTTCCCTGTGTAAATAAGGAGGGGAGGAGGGGTTGAAGGGAGGGCAGGGGAATGGGAATTCAAAAAGAATCAAGTTATATCATGTACAGGTGCAAATTCCTTATCATGAAAGTGATCATTATGTAGACCTTAAATGTACCAATAAACTTAATTAATTAAAAATGACACACTGAAAGCTTTTCAGGGCCACAGACTAACAGTACTGCTTGGTTAGAGCACGCAGCTCCGTCTGTCTGGGACTTCACCCTCGAGGGCTTTCTTTGAGAGCTCACTTTGCCTTTGAGATACTTCCTAGCAAGTAAGACTGGTTTTAACATATTTTTGTGAGGCAAGTCACATTTATGTACTTCCGCATAAGCCCCAGTCTGAGAGAAACTTCGTTTATTTCTCATGCAGACTACAGAGGAAGATATGGGTCAGAAAGTACAAAATTGCATTTATGTGGGATAAATAACACTAGAGAGATAATGTACATGCTGATGAGTATAGTTAATTGTATGTTGGTAATTTTCCAAAACAGTAGCTATTTAGGTCCTCATACCAACACAAGTAAAGGAGACAAAAGTTAACTATATGAAATGATGAGATGTTAATCTACTTGACTACAGCATTCATACCACTGTGTATATCAAGATACGTACATAAGGACATGTTTATACATTTTAAATAGATGCAGTGAATATAAAAGTTAGAAAATGATCAGAGAAAATTGCACTCGGGGTTTTGAAATTCTGAACTAAAGTTGGAGCTGGCAGCCTTTGTCTTCTCTCACTGTCCTGTCCATATCTAAATAGGGGCTCCACAGTTGCTTAAATAGAGGTAGTAAATAGACCTGGGTGAGTCCCATAGAACCACACTGTTATCTTTTACCAAAGTGAAATATGTAAGCAAATCTTAGCCTTCAGTTATACATATTTTTATTTATATGTTCAAATCACAATAGATAATGAGGAAAATGAGAATTCACTTTAAAACCAACATATCAAGCATAATATAAAAAAGGAAATAGAGATCTTAAAGCCCAGGAAAAAGAATATTGATTTGTAAATTCAAATCAGCTAAATTTAAACCTTCTAACTGAGCAAAAATATTTATCTGGGGAAAATAGAGGAGAACTGTATACAGTGTTGAGTTGCTATAATTATAAGCAGGTAAAGATTTGAAATATAAAACACCTATGGGGTGAGCCAAGAAAACACTATCATTACAAAATTGATCTCTTAAGAGCAAAAGTGTTGTCAAGTCATAAAATGTGGTTTCACTGATCCAGCAGAACATTCTGGGCTAATGTGCTAGGCCTTCTCTTGCTTGTGCCCTTGTGTCCTTAGGCATATCCCTGAGATTCACTGGGATAGTGAGCTCACAGTAGTCCAAGCTTCTTTTAGGAAATAATGCTGCAGCGTGTGTTCTGTGGAAAAGGTTATTAGCACATTCGCCCCAGAGAGATAATGCTGTTGTCTTTTGCTTTCTAATAGAGCTATGAAAGTTATGACAAACCCCCCAAACATCCCTTGAATTTATTTTTGTTTGGTTCGTGTGCTCCCTCAGCTCTGATTGCTCTTTTGAGAGAAGGAGAGAGTCTGGAGGATTTGATGAAGCTCTCCCCCGAAGAGCTCCTGCTGAGGTGGGCTAATTACCACTTGGAAAATGCAGGCTGCAACAAAATCAGCAACTTCAGCACTGACATCAAGGTAGGGGGGCTGTAGTTTGAACATGCCTACCTGGTGGGAAAGGGGAGTGTACTGTTAGAGAAAACACAGAGACTGAGCTTTGTGTCTTCAGAAGCTCTAGAGTTAATGTGGTCCTGTTTTGGAGCTGCTCATTGTCCTCCAGGGTTCATCTGCTGCTCTAGTTCCGGGTCACACGCACCATCTGCCCAGGGTCTTAGTGCAGTGTCTGAGGAAGCAGTCTGGTTTGAGGTTTGGCTATCTGGGTAAGACAGAGCAATGGAAAGAGATAAGACTCCCTTGAGGGCCATCTTGTGGTGATGGGGGTCCCTTTTTAAAAACTTAAATGAGAATGACTGCCCTATTTACACTAATGACAGCAACCACAGTGTCTCCGTGCTGGACATCGATCTCATTGCTTTATACATGCGTTCATAAGACGCCCTGAAGTAAGGCTTGTTATTCTCCCATCTTGCAAAGAAACTGAGGTAAAGAGTTTCACAAGGGTCAGGCTGAAGGAAGCATATACTATGGTTTTCAAATTCAAGAAAGGCTCCATGCCAAAGTGAGAGGAAACAGCTCTTGTGCTGGTAACGGGTGAGGAACAACATAGAAAGCTGAAGGAGCAGTTCAAGAGAGTTCCAAAGCAGTCTCCATAGGAACCCTCGGGAGATGCTGGGACACAACATGAGGGAAGTAGTTCAGTTACTCCTTCCATAAAAGTTAATGGAAACCTTTTCCAGAGAGGGAAAGGCAGAGGACAGATCACATGACCAGCTTATAATTCCACCTAGCTTATAATTCTTTGAGTAACAGCTTCCTGCTGCTGGACAAGGTGGACTCACTGGTGTCTAGAACTCAGGTCCTCCAGCCACAAGGACAGTTAGATGAAAGCTTCTAAGTGGAAAGTTCCCCCATCCATTATGAGCTAAGCTAAATCCATTTTTCTAGTTGTGCAAATTTCACTGCTTATCAACATTCTTCTAGCAGCACCAACCAAAATGGGTTTCACAAGGCCTAGACCTCATCTGCCTCTGTGTTCAGCAATTAAATTCTGCAGTTGCTGGAAAACTTTTCAGCCCAAATTAGGGTACATGATCTTAGCTGACCATACACCTGGGGTCCTAACACTGAAAGCCTGTGTTCTGTTTTGGACCATATCTGTCTGAGACAGGGCCAGGTGAGAAGGGAGCTTGTGCAGTGACTGCACCTGTCCTCAAGGAGCAGCAGAGGGATCTGCTGTAGCGTGTGTCTGAGCAGCCAGTACCTTGGAGTACTCTTTCGATCATATAGAATCTAGAAATTGTGGGGACTCAGTACCTATATCCAGTGTCTTATAGCTAAACTTAAACACTCTTCTGGGTTCTAGAGGAACATTAAGTATAACTGTTACTGTAATAGTTCTCCATGTATGAAAACTACTTGTTAAAGCTTCAGTCTTCAGTCTTTGAAATCTTTATTTTTCTTTTGCTGATTGTGCATTTAAATGTGTTTTTAAACTCTGCTTTAAACTTCTGCTTCCTTTTTCTGTCACTTTTTTTTTAAATTAAACCTTAGCTGACTGACTTCTACAGCAATATAAAGGTATATATATTTTTCTGTATACAATTAAATATGTAAGTTGCGTTTCTCTCATAAGGAAAACACAATAATATCTGCTTCTTTGGGTTGCCTTTTATGTGTCTTGTAATTTTAATTGTTAAACTCCACTAAAAGGAAAAAGCTAGTAAAGTGTGTAACCAGACAAATAGTACATCCAAATTAGTGAATGCTTCTAGCTTTGTTAATTAAGTTACGTTCCTAGATGACAGTGGAATAAGAGATAAAATATTTGCTTTTGGGAAATTATTGTCATGCTAAGTACGTAATTAGCTGTGCTGTTTTGCAATTGTCATCTCTTAATTTTTCACAGGACTCAAAAGCTTATTACCACCTGCTTGAACAGGTGGCCCCAAAAGGAGATGAAGAAGGCATCCCTGCTGTGGTTATTGACATGTCAGGACTGAGGGTAAGGGCACATCCCAGGGTGTGGGGACGTGGCCATTGTGCTGGTTGTGCCATTGTTCTGCATGACCCTACACTGGAGTTCTGCTTAAATCCCAGTGAAACTATTAAAGAGCTCTTAAGAGTTATGATAATCGGGGAAAAGGGAATCTGGAAACACACGAATGCTAATTTGGTGCCATCTGCCTTGTTTATATGCCCATCGTTTTGACACCAGCTGGATCTGCATATTAAAACTTCAGGTTTTTAACATTTTGGTTTTATTTTATTTTTAATTGATAATAACTAGACAAATATATGGAGTACAATGTAACATTTTGATACCTATATCCATTGGCTAATGGTCAAACCAAGAGTATATTTTTCAGTTTTGCTACCACATTTGACACTGATCTTGAGAATTCGTCTGTCAGTTTTTGTGCTTCATTTATTTAACATAATTGAAATTAAATCCAAGGGTGTAATATTGAAGTTAGCTCCTCCCTAAATGAGAAATAAAGATAAATGAGAAGTAAGGGCTATCAGATGTACAATGTATAGTATTACCTAGTAAAACATCAATTGAAGAAATCTAGCTTAAAATTCTGTTTTCTGAACATTGTGGTTTTTTAGACTTTATAAACAGTGGGCCATATTTTGACAAAATTTTAGTCTTACAAGAGTCTGATTACTAATGACTGGATATTCTCTGGAATCCCTTGAACATGTGGAGTGGTTCTCAGTTTGAAGTCTGAAAAAGCCAAATTGTTATGATACGTTGATATTATGTATCAGTGACAAGATGTGGGTTAACTGACTAATACTTGTTTTATCTGGCTTGGAAGTACACCAGTTCAGTGTAGGATAAGTGATTTTATAATCAGATATTGACAGTTCTTACCAAAATTTGCAGGTGTTTTTTTATGAATTAGAAATAGGAGTATAAATTATTAAATAAACTTTTTGTTTGACAAAAGCTCATGAAGTCTGTGCAAAAAAATACAAAGGAAGCTTGATGGCCAAAAAATAATTAAAATCAATATAAATGAAAAGATTGCAGAATTTACTAAATTTCTTTACAAACAGGGCAGCCAACCAACCATTCATCTGAAATGGTTCTGGATGGAGAGGAGAAGTGTCAGGGCTGGGGATATAGCTCAGTGGCACAGTGCTTTGCTTGGCAAGTGCAAGGTCCTGAGTTCAGTTCCCAGTACCAAAAAAAAAAAAAAGGAGAAGTCTCAATTATGCAACTTCTGAGGTACCTCTTACTGTGACCTTCCAATCTGGGTGCAGGTATACATAAACAGTGGTGTGCTGTGATCAAGTGTCTACCTGAGATAAACCCCAAAGGTGTTAGTGAGGTTTCCATTTCCTTTTCACGTGACACACATCCGTGTTGTGCTTGGAACTGTGGCCCAACTTTGACATGTTCTTTTTCGCTGCAGGAGAAGGATGACATCCAGAGGGCAGAATGCATGTTGCAACAGGCAGAGAGGCTGGGCTGCAGACAGTTTGTCACAGCCACAGATGTTGTCCGGGGGAACCCCAAACTGAACCTGGCCTTCATTGCCAACCTCTTTAACAAGTATCCTGCCCTGCACAAACCAGAGAACCAGGACATCGACTGGGGGGCTCTTGAAGGTAACTGCCAACCAGTTGCTTAAAATATTTGGAAAAGTACTCACAACTCTAATTCAATGGCCATTCACAATCTCCCCCTGAGCAAATGTAAACCCTTCATATGTAAGCAGCCCATCAATTCTATGATATACAACAAAGAGAATAAATAAATTAGTCAAGTCAATTATAGCCAAGCAAGAATAATAAAATATGATTATACCACATACATAGGCTTTATCCATTATTAGGATTTAAGTGTTTTAGAGAAAACAGTGCATTTAACTATGGTTAAATAAATCCTGAGCTCTAAAACCCTAGTTTATGTACTTAAACTGTTAATTTCTAGAGGCAAGAAATGACCACCACTCACTACCTAAAGGTGGTATTTAATTTATACTAGAATATACTTACTGAGGTTTTCATTTTTGTCTTGTTTCTTTGACTGGATTCTTAGAGACACAGACAAAATCTTTTGAGGCAGAATCCTGATAGTTGCATCTTGGGTTAATTGGACAAAGCTCATATAGCTGTCGTCAGTTTCTTCCAACAAAGGTGGAAGAAATGTTTTCTTGGCTTTTTTTAAATGTACAAATTAAAACAAAAAATATTCAAATTAATGCTAAATGAACACCACAAGAGCAAGGAAACCTAGGTTTAAATACTGGTTGATTCTTTTCCAGAATACATTACTGTAGTTAGAAACGCGGTATCAACCTCTGTCCAACACTGCTGCATTTACGTCATTTCACAAGCAATGGCCAGGGCCATATTCTCTTTGTTGATCTCAAATCTATATATCAGGTCCACTTGACACCATTTCCAGTGCCCTTTAGGACCCTGAAGTTTGGTCCTTAGCTGACCTCTTCCCCCTCCTTGCTTTTCTATCCCACCTCCCATTGCATCTGCTGCCTTTTAGAAATTCTCCCCTTCCTTTGACAACATTTGGTTTTCTTTAGTCATCAAAACTGAAGACCTTGGGTTCTACTCTGTCTTCCTCTCCTTCACCCTTTAATTTATTAAATCAACAAATATTGATACTTCTTCATTTAGAGTGTCTTCTAGATTGTTATCTGCCCTTTTCTCTGCTCTTCTTAACTCATATTACCTCCTACATCAATTATTTTAATAGGTATAGGAGCCTATTCCTTCATTTGTCAAACACTTGCATGTCCTCCCATGTTAGTTCCAAACACTATGCTCTCTGCATGTTTAATTTAAAAGCCCAGCACCTTTCAGTAATTCTGCGCTGCTGCTGGCCCATCCCAATGTAGTTTTCATTATATATCTGCCTTGCTCAAGAACTTATTATAGTAATAAAAAGAACCTATGATGATGAACATGGTCCAATAGGTCAACCCAAATCTGCTGCCAGTATTCAAAGATCCCCAATTCTGTTTCCAGCCTCTGGACAGCTTTATCTCTGCACCCTGTTATACAGTTCCCCACCTGATCAGTTCCTGGCGTCTTAGTGAGACTTGCCTGTGCTTCCTTTGTGTTCATTTTTAGTCTCAACCCCTACTCTTTCCTCATTAATATCTAGCTTTAATTAGCCCCAAAAGTGAAGCTCAAATTCCACCTCCAAATTTAGCCCATTACTATTCTTTCCTTTGTCTTTACTTTAATAGCAAATATATCTTTCTCCTGTTGTCTATTTCTCTAGATTCTGTGATCTCTATTTGGTGCTCAAGAGTTATTTTTCCAGCAAGAATACCAGTCTTTGAGACCAACTCTAACCAGTTACTCTGTAAAGGATCTTTTGTATACTAAAAAAAGCTACCTTTGAATTAAAATAGCAACCCTCATCAACATCCAGTATTTTATTATTTTCATTTTACCTTCAGTTTTTATTGAAGCCTTTTGTGTTAAAAATTAGATAGTGTAAATGTCCTATTTTCTAGGACTGTGAAAGATAATCAGTCTTCATGTATCTAGGTGAAACAAGAGAAGAACGGACATTCAGGAACTGGATGAACTCACTGGGCGTTAACCCTAGAGTGAATCATTTGTACAGGTAAACAGTCAGAAATTCACTCCTGCTGTGAGATGGACAGATCGCAAAGATCACAGAATTTCCCACACTGTTGTGGTATCCACCTATCCTCAAAATGTGTGTCCCTTGATGAGGGCAAATGGGGTTGGATGTTCCCCTGGAAACTCCCCTCACTGTTTCATTCACAGGTAAGACCTCAGCAGAATGACAGATTTACTGTATGTGCTAAGCCTGTAGTCCTCTTACAAACAGGCAAGAAAAAAATTAGTTTTAAATGGGCAGTTAAGTGTCTCCTATGCTATTTGTGAAAGCCATGCTTCTTTTCCTGGAGACAACTCCAGGGAAAACAACTGGGAAAGTTAAGTTCCCCAGTTTCTCTGCATCATAATTTCTTCTTCTCTAAAGGTGAAGTGACTCCTATCAATTCTGCGAGGTTATTATAGTTATCAGAGCTAATATATAAGGAAGTACCTGGCCCACTGTAGGCCCTGAATAACATTCTTTTGTTTGTTTTATTCAGTGACTTATCAGATGCCCTGGTCATCTTCCAGCTCTATGAAAAGATTAAAGTCCCTGTTGACTGGAGCAGAGTAAACAAACCACCATACCCCAAGCTTGGAGGCAACATGAAGAAAGTAAGCAATGACTGTTCTGATATTCTAAGAGGCAGATGAAGTCATAGACCTGCAAGGAGGTTTTGTGAATACTTTATCTGGTAGTCAAGTTTAGATAAGCAATGTTTATCCAGCAGTCAAGAACCTGAATAGTTTATTAAAGTGAGTCCATTATTTCTTACTTACAATTCCATGTTGGATGTCTTTAAACATTATCATATAAAAATTCTAATTAAGATAACTAGAGCAAGCAGAGCCACAGGGTTTTTCCCTCCCAGCAGGATCCTCATTCTAATTTTCTAAAGAATTGGAGCTTTATACTGACAGCTTGACTGGTACAGATAGTTGGTTTATTGTCAACACAGTGGGAACATTGTTTTGCAACAACAGGGTTGGCACAACCATTTCTCACTATTTCTCGCCTGTGTGACCCTTACTGATCCATGAGTAGCCACAGGAATATCTGACCTACATGTTCATCCATTACGTGTATGAAAAATGGAGAATCCTGGTTTTCCATGTCCATCTACCTGAATTCATCTCTTTCAGAAATATTACAGACAGGTACCTGAGGAAATTGTCTACTTATGTAGTGTATATAGCTATGAAAGTATCCATAACAGTGACTTCATTCTGGTTTTGCACTTCAGAGTACACTATGAATATTTGGAATGGAAGTAAGGGGTTCTATTTGAAGAAATGTGGGAAATCCTCCGTTAAGTAATTCAGAATCCCAGAATTATAGAACCAGTTGAGACTTGTGAATCATTCAATCTGACCTTAATTTTTTCAGTTTTATCTTTATTTTTTATTAATGTATTTGTTGTTTATTGTAATCAAAGTGATGACATTAAGTTGTTTCCCTTCTTGCTCTTCAATAGCTTGAGAACTGCAATTACGCAGTGGAACTGGGGAAGAATCAAGCTAAGTTTTCCCTAGTTGGCATTGGTGGGCAAGATCTCAATGAAGGAAACCGCACTCTGACGCTGGCCTTGATCTGGCAGCTAATGAGAAGGTAGAGTAATCATGAAAATGACTTTTTATTGACTGGCTTATCTGCCTAGAAATATACTATTAAATTCTTAGGAATGTGATTAAATTAAACCACCATACCCAAAATTTTGTTTTAAGCTAAACTTACTAACAAAGAAATCCTTTTAGTTTTCCTATTTTTTTTGTCCTTCAGATTCTATTATTTTTATTTCTGGTATTTTACAAATGTGTCATGAGGTTCATATACATCTTGGATTATTGTTTCACTTTAATGAATCACACCATCATTATAGAGTGATACTCTTTATGGCTAATGATATTCTTTGAAATTTGCTTTTTCTTATATTAATATATTTACACTGCTTAGTTTTGATTGGTGGTTAGCATGCTATACCTTTTTCTACCCTTTTACTTTTAACTGATTTGTGTAAGTAGCAATTACTTTTAAAAGGGCTTGAAAAACAATGGGAAATGATGTGTATTTTCCTACATAATTCACCTTCCATTGTATAGATTCAGATTTATATCTGGCATCACATTGCTTCTACTTGAAGTATTTCATGTAGCACAAGTCTGTTGAGCTTCTATGTGTCAGATTCTTTCATTTTTATTCTTGTACAGAATTCTAGGCAGGTTTTTCCAGTACTTTAGAGATGGTTTTCATTCAAAATCTGTTGTCACTCTTTTTTCCAATGAAATCTATTGTTTCCAAGAAAATCTATTGTGACTCTTTTTGTTCCTTTGTGCAGTATCTTTTCTTCCTCTGGCTGCTTTTAAGATTTCCCTGTATCATTGGCTGTAAGCAGTTTGATTATGCTTCAGGTTTGTTGAGTTTATTGGATCTGGGGGTTTAACCTTTCTGTCAAATGTGAGAAATCTCTGGCATTTATTTCTTCCAATGTATCGTCTGACCTGTCCAGTCCTGTTTTTGAGTCCACATATAGGTCATCTGAACCTGTCCTTGAGTTCACTTATGTGCTATTCGTTTATTTCCTCTATGTTTCATTTTTCTCTCAACACTTGATTTGGTATATGTATTGCTACATCTTTACTTAACTAATATCTCTCCCTCCCCCATGTTTTATGTGCTATTAACCGCATCCAGTGTATGTATCTTACCTGTATCATTCCATGTCTATAAATTTTGAGTTTTTTCCATATGTCTTCTTTCCTTCACCTTCTTGAACACATAGAATATAATTGTAATAACTGTTATTTCTTGTTTTATTTCCACTAAATTTTTATCCTCAATATGGCATATTTTCTGACTTTTTTATATTCCAGACACTGTAAAGTTTTCATGGCTGTGCAATGGTATTTGAATATTTCTTTCAGTATTCTTGAAGTTCGTCTGGGACGGAGTTAGGTTACTTGAATCTATTTTCATCCTTTGAGTTAATTAGTCTAAAGCTGCATTTGTTTCTTACTACTGAAATAGTATCTTCTGAGTACTTTACATGATGTTCCATGCATTATGAAATCTTTCCACTCCAAATGGTAGGAACCAAGTATTTCTAGGCCAATGTGAACTCCGAGGATTGTTCTCCCTGCTCATTTTTGATGTGTTATCTCATTGCCTCTAGTAGTTTATTCACATGCACACATTAAGCAGTAATCAGCTAAAAAGACTTGATGAAAACTACTAATGATCTCTGGAGATTTCTTTCTATTCTTCTTCTTCTTCTTCTTCTTATTATTATTATTATTTGGTATCAGGAATCAAACTCAGCACCTCATGTTTGCCAGGCAGGCTCTGTGCCGCTGAGCTATACCCTTGGCTTGGGATTTCTTTCTAAATGAGCCTCTTGTCTCCGTGCAGTTCTTTCCCCTACTTTCCTGTTCCATGAAGTTTACACAACTTGACTTCCTAGCATTCTCTTGTTTGCTCTTTCTGTGGGTTTCAATTCCCCTTTCAGATCTTTCCTGGATCTGGGACATCAGGGCACCCATTTGTCTCCTTCTTGTCTTTCTTCTATTGCTGTATTTCAGTGTCTCATTGGCGATCCTCGGGGGGTGGGGTGGTGGTGGGGGGAAATTCTCTGCTGCTTATCTGGTCGCCATCTTACCGGAAGTTCCTTCCTAGCATTCTCAAACCCGTTACCTCCACTCAGGCAGTGGCTGTGTCTTGTTTGGGTTTCTCCTCCTTGCACTGCAGCCTGGAAAGTCTCTGTGTGCCGGGGCAATCTTAAAGCTCATCTCCCTTATTTTCCTGTCTTCAGGGGCCACTGTGCTGTGCTTCCTGTTGTCCAGCGTCCAAACAACTTTATTTTGTATGCTTTCCACTGTGTATTAGGGGTTTAAGTTCTCTTAGTCCATCCTGCCCCAAAGCGCGTCTTTTTAGTGTTCTCTATTTAAAAATATCTCTATTAAAGAACTGCCGTAGAGATAACTGTAACAACGGACTCTAAATACCTTTTGGAGCTAAATGTAAACTTGATTAGCATGAGGACTATTGGTGATATTAGCTATTAAATAATAAAATATGGTAAGATATGCAAATAGAAAACAGACTATAAGGAAATAAACAATTTTGGTATGAAATCATGAGCCTAGGAAGGATTTTAAACAACGCTGTAAGTATAAAACAGTTTACTTTTAAATGCTTTACTCTTTCCCTCTATACCAATTTATCTGAACAGACTGAAGTCTAACATGGTTCAATTAAAGCCTGTGTTAGTGTGACCATAGTTTTCTATGTGGAAGAAAGACATCAAACTACATGTCACATTACATTCTGTTGAGCAAGGTCATAGCAAAGCAAGGTTTGTAGTCCCTGAGAACCTTGAGCTTTTGTCCCACTGTCTGCAGATCCCAGTTTCATGACTGGTTCTTGATGGATTTATGCCAGTGTTTCCAGATGGTGTAAGATAACCAGCTGTGATCACAATAGATGTTAGTATCTGACTCGTAAACAGATATAGAGCTCTTCTATCCATCTTGAAACTGAGGTCTCCTTAATGACGGAAAGCAGATGGGTGAAGTCCCCCAGAACAGAAAGCTCCAGAGCTAATGAACTCTATCTTCTGTTTTACTACATATATATTTAGGGCACCACTGAAAGAGCCTAAGAATCATTCCTATATTTCCAGAAATTATCTTCATTTGCTTTTACATGTTTCTTTAATTTTTAGTAGATTGCCTTTTGTACTGATTCCTTTAAAAATCAAAGTAAATGTTGTTTTTGAATTTTTTTGAGGCTGGGTCTCACTATGTAGTAGAGACCAGCCTTGAACACACTTCATAGCCCAGGCTGGCTCCAAACTCATGGTGATCCTCCTGTCTCAACCTCCCCAGTGCTGGGATTACAAGCATGTGTCACCATGCCCACTGGAAAGTGAATATCCTTTTAGTTGTAACACTTAAATTCATTCATGGATTACACTACACAGTGGCCTTTAAGATATTATATTTAATGATAAAAATTCAGACCCACTCTATTATGTTTTAAATTTCATAATATCTAAAAAATCACCTTGTTAAAAAAAAAAAAGAAGAGAAAAACTAAATAAAAATTGCCTTGTAACTTGGTCTTTGTTCTGCATGTTTTACAAATGTGACCCAAAGCATCACTTGAGGGCTGGTCTGTATATGATAAGGTCAAGTCTGATGTTCTAGCCTTTGCCTGATTGATCTTATTTTTCATGAATGTTTACCTCATGAGAATTGTACATGGAGAGAAATGCATTACTGTTGAAGGGGAAGAAATGACTGGTAATTATGTAAATGGCTCCAGAAGGGACTTTTTCATTCCTTTCTATTTTTTTTTCTCGCATATCAGATATTAACAGACCTATTACATTTACATCAGTTCTAGCTGGAATTTGTTTCACTGAACTGCACCAATGTGCTAATTTGATCATTTATCTGGACAATAAATGGCATGTCAGCCTCTCCTCAAGAACAAAGGAGAGATGTATGCTTTAGCCTTCCTTTTCCCTTCAGCCCATGGAAATTGTTCTCAGATTGGACAGCTGGCGAATAGTCTGTGTGTATAAATTTAGAGACAAAAGCCTGAAACAAGGAGGCTGTCAGCAGATGGCAATAATTGTTAAGAGTCAAGCAAATGAGCAGAGTCTGAAGCAGGCAAACAAGTTTGTATTCTGCAATCACATGGGCTACAGATGGTGAAACCCTTGGCAAACAAAATGCTGAGATTTGTCCCTCTGTGCTGAATGTTAAATAAATAAAACAAGTGTGAGAAGGCAGGAAAGTGAGCAGGTAGTAGTCACACCCTCCCTGGACCTTCACGTCCACACCTCATCTGTCCTCTTGTTGAGTCAGGGATGGGCTAGGGCCGGGGCACATAATGCTGTTTCATTTTGACAGGGGGCTTCTCGGCACAGCACATTTTGCAAGCCCCAGTTATATTAAGATCTAGAGGGCAGGATTCCACCTAAGAGCACACTTGCCCTAAAATATGTTTGACAATAAGGGCTAATTGACTCACAAGGAAAAATCTTGGTAGACACAGTCCAAATTAGTTTTGCTTACCACTTTAGCAATTAGTTGCATTACAAATCTGCCTGTGGATGAATAGCTGCTTATGGGAGACTGTAGCATTGGGACTCTACCCTGTTCTACTCTTTCTTCCCTTTAGTTTTTCTTATTACACTTACAGGTGAGTGTGTATTTCCACTTTAAATTTCTGTCTCACCTGAGGTGGCAGCAAGACTGTTTTGTGCTCACCAAAATTCTGTGGTACATGAGTGACTGTTCTTTAAACCCGGAAGGCATAATAAGCTGCCTCTAGAATATTCAGCACTTTAATCAGGGTCTCTATTTCTAGGTGGCTTATTATTTTCACAGACACACTTTGTATAAAGGTGGGAGTCTTCTCTGTACCATTTAGTTTCCAAATTCAGGAGATGAGTGGAAAACTGGCTTCAGTTTCAGCAAAGTGGAGCTGGAACTCCTGATGAAGAAAACACTGTGGGAAGATTCCATTTAGCTTGTTCCATGAGGTTATACAGACAGAAAATCTAATGAAGTAAGCACTGACCTGCCATTTCTTCCTGGGCAGTTCATTGGGCTGGACTTCTTAAATGTTATGCTAAATGCTAATAACTTAAGCAGAGGCCAATTAGGCCATAAAACATAATCACTATGAACAAACCAGTGGCAGATCTTTTTTAAACTGAGAATTTAAAAAAAAATCTACCTGGAATATTTATCTTGTATGCTTATTATTCCTTAGCATTTTGGTTTCATCTTTCAGTCCAAACTAAGCATTTCTCTGTTCATTGTTCTCTTGTTTTCCCTGGGAGAAAGTCACTCTGTTTGTTTGACCCACCACTGTACCCTTGAAATGCCCAGCATTTACTAGATGCTCTGCTAACCCCCCGAAACACCATGATGAGCAGGGTTCCTGGACCTTTTGCAAGGGGTCACAATGGACATCATCAGAAGTTTTGGGAAAGGGTTTTAAAGTAAGTTAACAATAATAATCAATCTACTGCCTGAGCTGAGAATTATTCAGACGATTAGAACTTCACTAGAGGCAAAGGATATCTCAGGAAGCAAGCATAGTTAGTCCTGGAAGCAGGAGCAGGCAGACGTATGGTGGTGTTGAGGAGCTCCTGGTGGCTCTGTGTGGTGGAAACATGAGAGAGCAAGAGAGAAAGGGATTAGATGAGGAAGAGGGAGGAAAGAAGAAAGTTCGAGATACATTGAAAAAGGACAACGGAGCCAAATAGTGGAGGGTTTATAAGCCACGCAGAGGAGTTTGACCAGTGTTCTTTGGGCCGTGGAGTGTCACTTAGAATGACACGGCCAGAACTATACCGTGGAAAGGAAATTCTGTAAGGAGGAAAAATAGAATGAAGAGAAATCATTTGATTTGGGAGAGACTTAGGAGTTATCACTGAGCAGATGTAAGTATTGGTTTATTTTGGTTTTGGTTCTGGTTTTTTGAGGCAGGGTCTCACTTTGTAGTCCAGGCTGACCTCATACTTGAGGCGATCCTCCTGCCGCAACCTCCCAAGTGCTGGCATTACAGGCGTGCATCTCCATGTTAAGCCCAGTACTGGGTTAGTAAATGTGATTTTTTTTTCATGAAAAAAGGTTGCAGAGGCCATCATGCTCTCCACATATAACCCTGGGAAGCTGTTTTAACACAGAAGAAGTGAGACATTGCTCTTGTTTCAAATATTATACCTGACACCCGTGTGGAAAATCACAGAACTGGGCTTTGTGTAGAGGCAGTACTGGAAGAAGGTAGCCACTGGATTATGTAAGCAAACTCCGGGGGCACCGCGTGGAGGAGATTTTGTTTAGGCCAGCCCTTCCCAAGGGCATTCAGTCATGGCCTCTTGACTTTCAGTTTGGGAATAGTACCCTGTAACTGTAGCCTTTGGAGGTCTTTCATGAGCAATTGACTGCTCTCATCAGCCTGCATCAGGGGGTCAGCAACCCACCTGTTGCTAGCCCCTGCCTCTCTTCCTTTCCAGAAGGCACTAACTTGAGAGCATGGTGACTCTTTTCTGCTCCATGAATTACAAGGGCTTGAAGCATCTTCTTAATAAATGTTCTCTTAAGAAATCTCCAACTCTAATATTAGTATGTATCTAAGGTACATCTTCCCTTTAGACTAACGTGCTTCCTAACATTTTTATTTTACGTAAGAAATTCCTTTATATTTTCCCTTTATCATGTCACTTCTGGGGTTTTTCAAACATAGAGTTGTTTCTTGACTTTTATGGTCCCTTTAAGAACAATGTCACTGGTTGGGGTCCTCTTCTGTATCTTCCATCTCTCACATTTTTTTTTTTAACTTCAGCTTGTTCTTCCTGCCCAGTGCTTAAAGGAAGGTATTTGCTTTGCTTTTCACTATGACAACCATATGTTTCCTTTTTAAATTACTATAAAAGGATCTGAGGTTATTATGTGTCCTTTTCCCCTCCCGTATAATAGTGTTGAGGAGATCTCCTATGACATACCAAGAAAGAAAAGAAAATTCCTGCCCTCTTAAATACTTTAGCAACTTAATCTCCAGAAAACATTCTTGATTTGATTCAGGTACACACTGAATATCCTCGAAGACATCGGTGGTGGGCAGAAGGTCAACGATGATATTATCGTCAACTGGGTGAATGAAACACTGAAGGAAGCAGAGAAATGTTCCTCCATCTCTAGTTTCAAGGTAAAATTTCTAGGCTTCTGTTAGAGGCCATTTGAGCTCTACGCTTACCTCTGTTGTTTCCATTAAGTGGCCCTCTGGGTTAGAGTCGACGCCCCTCCCACTTTGCTTTTTCTGAAATGACCCATTATTGTTTTAATGCTTATTGGCCTCTCCACTGACAAACTTTTTGTCACTTTCTCCCATAATAATTAATTTTTAAAAAACACATCACTTTAAACATATCATTGTAGACCTTGTTCGTTCAAAGTAACATGAGATATTTCTTAAATATGAGCACCCTTCCATGGGTCAGATTTTTAACATTCTAATGGTGAAATGTAAAATGCTAAAAGATCTCCCATGTGATGTTTTTCAAAAACCAATTGTTTTATGTATCCAAAACCTATTTTTATTAATAGGAACATTATACTTTATTGAATTTCTTAACTCATTCATTAGCTGGATTCTTCCTTAAGGGGCATATGATCCATATGATAATGGTGTCTATGTATCTTAACTATATTTCTTTAGAGTAGAAGTCAGGATGAGGGGAGAGACTCCTTCAGAGTTGTCCTGAGAGGGTGAATGAGGCAGTACATCATGATATCAATCCTCTGATAAAAGTGAAAAGAAAGTGAAAATCTCTCCCTATCAGGAAGAGTGGAGGTGGGTCTGGGTAGGGCTGTCCCAGGTGCATCCACCAGCTACCAGCTGGTCGCAGGTAATGGCCACCTCTCCTCTGCCTCAAGCTTACCGCTCTGTCTGAATTGCTATACAGAGGTGGGGGTGGAGGCTGGTGGCTGAAGTTAGCAGATCCTTCCAGAAAGAAAAGTCAAAAGGCGCTCCAAATGCTAATGCACTCTGAATACCAGGGGCTTTGTTCAGAAGTTCCTCTTCACAGACATTGTGAGGTGGACTGTAACTGTTTTCCTTTTGGAGACAGTTCTGGCCCCTCTTCATCTATCTCTGCTACCAGGAGCAGCCACTTCTCTGCCTCTCAGCACCTCCACGAAACTGTGGGGCGGGAGCGGGAAGGAGGACTTCAGTTTCTCCATTTTGGTTTTCCCTGTTCTTCCTTAAAAGGTTCTGTGGAGACAGACCCACAAAGACGGATGATGGAGATTAGACTGTGTTTCTGTCTTGTTTTAATTTTGTAGTGGTTCTTTCATTATCCAAGCAGAAATAAAAATGGACCCATGATAGTTATAAAAAACTATTATTCTACCTGTACAGAAAGGCTGATATTAGAAAACTAGCACCTGGTGAGGCCTCTGGGTCTTGTTTGTGCTTAGAATTTATTCAGATTCGGGACCCTTAATGCGTGATTGCCCCTAGCCATGCCTTGTTGGGGACACACAGTTGCTCTCACAGGTCTCCCAGACTACGGTCTCTTTCGGGAGCAGGAGACAAAAGAACACATGGTGCAGAGGTTTGTCATTCACATCCAAGATTCACTTGCAGTCTAGGCATGAGCATCAAATGCAAAAGAGACCAGGACTTTAAGCCAGAATTTTAAGTTCAAGTCCCAGCTCTACCGCTTCCCAGCAAGGCGCTCCACCTCAGACACTCCTTCTACTCCTCTGTAAGCTAACATTAAATGTGGAGACTGGAGGTGAGAGAGCATGCACTTAGCATGTGTGAAAGGCCCTGAGTCCATCCCCAGCACCAATATAGAAAATTTTGAGTCAATAAAAAAATAAACTTGAAAAATCAAGTTAGAGCTCCACCCACCGAAAGATTAGCTAGATGTTTATATTAAAGTCTGCAGTGACAATCTAGTGAGATAACCTGTGAGAACCTGGGCAAACTGTGAGGCCCCAGCATATAGTAGTTACTGTCAGTGTTTTAAATCACATTATCATTGCTGTTTCTCTGGCAATGGCTGTTTGGTTTCCCTGAAGTCTCCAGGGAAAGAGCATCTGTTGGTTCTCCTGCCCCTACCCCTCAGCACTATCCCTGCCACTCACACTGCTCCCCATGTGAAGCAGGATTTTCTGACATCATTAGTCTCCTTTTTCTGATGTTATTTTATGTGTGTGGGTTTTTTTCTTTGCAGTACTGGAGACTGAATGCAGGGTTTTTGCATTGAGCTGTATCCCCACCCCCTCACCTTTTATGAGACAGACTCTCACTAACTTGCCCACATTGGACTCAAACCTGTAATCCTCCTGCCTCAGGCTCCCAGAGTGCTGGGATTGCCTAGCTTGATGATTTCCTTTTTAAATAATTCCTTCATTTACTCTACTATTGTATAAACCTTAGATAAGAGACATGTTTCAACGTTTGTGTTTTTCTCTAGTTGTACTAACTTCCTTTCATTCATCATCTGAGAATGCCTCCTGCTGTTGGGACAGACTGAGTGTTCTCTGAAGTTACTGATAGCCCTACAGAACTCACTACAGTGAGTTTGAAACGCCATGTGGAATGTTGTGGCACTGCCAGACAAGGCTGTGTGCATTTCATCTTTAAGAACAAAGAACTGCCCTCTTCCCTTCAGCTGAATAGAAATAACCCTGGGATGAGCTGACAAGAGCCCTCCCCTTCCCTCTCCATAGGACCCGAGGATTAGTACAAGTCTTCCTGTTCTGGATCTCATTGATGCCATCCAGCCAGGTTCCATTAACTATGACCTTCTGAAGACAGAAAACCTGAATGATGAAGAGAAACTCAACAATGCAAAGTAAGTGAATCAACTTGAGATCAGGTGGGTGGACCCCGCTGGCAACCGGGTGCCGCAAAGTCTGGTGCTCAAGATGTCGGGTGCTTTCTTTCCACTACTCATGCTTTTGCTTCTCATCAGCATCATCTTGTGTTTGTCACAGGAACAGTTTAAAGTTCTTTGTGTTAGAATGAGAGCAAAACAAAACCCAAAAATATTTTCTTGTAATTCATAAGCAAGTGTATAGTTTCATAAAAGCAATTTCCTAACCCTAATCTACAGGATATTTACAAATGGAGTTCATGCATGACCAGGTCCACATACAGTCATATCACTCATGAATATGTGTGGATAAAAAAGGCAGGGCTTAAGTTCAGCACCAGAATCTTCACCAACTAGGGAATAGCTGCCACACACTTTACCACTTTAGGTCACTTGCCGAATGATTCCTCTACAACGAGAGTCAGCAGACTGTAGGCTTTGAGTCAGATCTGGCCTGTAGCCTGCATTTATAAAGTTTTCTTGGAACACAGTCTATGTGTTTACATGTTATCTATAACTAACTACTTCTCCAAGTTAAGTAGTTACAATAAAGCTTGCAAAAGTATTTACAGTCTGGTCTTTTACAGAAGTTTACCAGCCTGTGCCCTAGAGAGACACCTTCCTCAGAGCAGATCATTTAGTTTCCTAGGGCTGCCTTAACACAGTACTACATCAACGGAGCGGTGAAAACAAAAGTTAGCTCTTTCACTATTGTGGAAGCTAGAAGTCTGGAACTGAGGGTGTCAGCAAGGCTGCTTCCTCCTGGGGACTCTGAGGGAGGACCTGTCTCATGCTGAGCTGCTGTGTGGCCAGCAATCCTTGGCATTCACTGGCTTGTAGGTACATCATTTGGTCTGCTTCTGTCTTCACTACATGCCTCTTACTTCACATGCCTCTCTCTCCTGTTTGTGTCTCTCCTCTTGTGACTGGTAAGTCACGTTGGATTAGGGCCCAGCCTTTCTCCAGAATGAGCTCATCTTAACTAGTTACATCTTCAATTTCCCTATTTCCATATAAAGTCACAACTGGTAGTACTTGAGTTTAGGAGTTCAATGTAACTGTTTTGGGAAAGAGACACAACCGAACCCATGCCAAGGTCTAGAATTCACAAGTGTCTGGTGCCCGGCATCCCTGCCATACAATCCTAATGGTAACCTTCTTTCTGTGCCTGATATAGGAAAGTCTGTTGGTATTTAGCACAATCCAATGGAGAGAGGGTAGATAACTAAATGGCAATTACTATAGTGTGAGGGATGCTGTGGAGGGCAGCGGGGAGTGTAGGATGCCATGGAGGGAAAGGAAAGGACTGAAGCTCTAGAGCAAATAACATCTAAACTAAGCTGGACTGAAGAGACAAGTGAGGTGGAGGACATAGGAAAAACTTTCTAGACAAAGAACATACGTAAAAACTTAGACAATTTTTTTAAAAATAAAAAATCTTAAGCGCTGCTGATCAAAGGAGTGTAGTTAGATTTCAGGCACTTGCCAAGGTCATAAGCTGTGCAACTGAGATCCAGAGACTGATTTTGAGAGCAGGTTCCTACAGACTGTCCCATAAGGGCAAGATGCAAAATCTTGACTGCCTGTGACTTTATTTTGAAATTTACTTGTGGAGTTTTATACAATTTTCCTCTACATTTTATAATGAAGAAATTAATATTTTTCTACTAATAAACAACGTAGAGGAAGTTACTGAACAATGGACAAGGGGAAAGACTATTCCTGCCTGATGCTCTTCATTTAATTTCATCAATAAAGAGGAAAGTTTTTCAGGAGAGTGGGAGAAAGGAATGGGGCCTTAGGTAGGGTGGGACTCTCCAGAGTAGTCATAGTAACAGGCTGTAAGAGAGTAAGTGAAATGAATAGAACTGCCCAGTAGTAGTTTGGGCTCATGTTAAAGTGGATTACAACTGATAAAAATTGCACATAATTACATTGTCTTTATGTAATTACAAATAAAACTAAAGTATTCTAATGTAACTATGATAATTTTATGTGAAAACTATGGAGTACAAAAGTGTGGCTAGCCTAATATTATAGTGCCATAAATGAAAACTTGTGTTTGTAGACACAAATTAGAATGAAGCTAGGAACAAAAGAAACGAGGCATAAGCTCAAGATATTGTAGGTGCATTTTTCTCTCTTCCATAACAATGATTCTGTAGTTGAAATAGAGTCAACATATTTTTTCTAGCATAAATTCTTGTTCACTTCTCAGATTTTTTTCTGCCATTTTTTGTAGCTCAAAAGAATACTCTTAGCCAGGTGTGGTTGTGCATGCCTGTAATCCTAGCACTGGGAGGCTGAAATGATACTGCCATGAGTTTGAGGCCAGCCATGGCTATGTAGTGAGTTTAAGAACAGCTAGAACTATATAGCAACACTCTGTCTCAAAAAAGAAAAAGAATATTCCTGGTGTGTGTATCAAAAGTGGCGGGAACTGGGAAGGTCTTCAAGGACAAACACAACCACTGGTCATTACCATGTGGCTAAATGATAACACCAGCACTTTGTTGCAAGCCTTGTGGAGCCAAGATGTGTCTGTGAACTCGGGAGGATGCTGGTGCTGTCACTAGCAACTCTGTGCTTGAGTTCTGTTCTGACTGCAAGCCAACTGGAACCATTGTCCTGGGAGGTCTGCTTCATGCACTGCTGTTCAGGCTCTTCTTCATTTGTCTTCTCTTCTTCCTCTCAGGTATGCCATCTCTATGGCCAGAAAAATTGGAGCGAGAGTGTATGCCCTTCCAGAAGACCTGGTTGAAGTGAACCCCAAAATGGTCATGACAGTGTTTGCTTGCCTCATGGGGAAAGGGATGAAGAGGGTGTAATGCCCAGTGGGGCAGGGTAGACATCAACACACTGACTGCTGAGGTCCCCACACAGGATGCTCCCAGGATGCATGAGGACCACTCAAGCCATTCCAAAGTTTTCAACTTGGTGACACCACACAACACTCCAAAGAGTGCACGTTCACCCAGCCAAGCAGCCTTTCCTGCACTTAACAGAAAATGCTTGCTTTTTTTTTTTTTGCAAAAGACCTTACCTCCTATAAATATTTTTATTCTTATTTTTTTCTTCTTTGAAAATCTAAACAAAATAAAAGGAAGTTATTTTCCAGGCACCCTTTCTGTTTTTGCAGTTAGGGTAGAAACTGTAGTGTGAAAAAAAAAAAAAAGAAACTGTAGTGTTAATGTTTGACCTCATCTTTCAAACTGGTTTCATTTGGCTACCTTTTTCTTCACTCAGTGTAAGGACCAGGAAGAGGGGCCATGAACTTTGCTGTCACCTGTTCAATGAGGCCAATAATAAATCTTTCACAAACCTCTCGCCACACCTTTCTCCTGCCTGTCTCCCAGTGACTATGCCCCACTCCCTCTCAGTGCCTGTTCTGTGGCCCACATCTCCCTGGTATCCTCCTTGGCTGCCTGGCACATCCTGATTAGTTGGTCAGGCTGTTGAGGAGCCAGGAGTCTCTGGTAGCTACAGAAGTAAACCTCAACACCAGGGCTTTTCTTCAGAACCAAGCTCCCAAATGTCATCAGTTTTCAGGTTTTCATCCATTAAGAAGCCCTTTGTTTTTGAATCTAGAATTTAGACTCAGACCAAATCTAGCACCTTGAAGAATCTCAGGTAGTGACTGCAAGATGTGATAGAAAAGAAAACCACAAAGGGGCAGTGCAGAGCTATCCCTAAGCGCCTGGCCCTGTGGGGTTGCCTGTCTGTGTACTGTACTTAGTATTTAGCCCTGCTTGTTGGAAGTAATTATTGTGATATGGCTAAATATCTGGTGACATTTGGAAGCAGTCCTGCTCAGCTTTCATTTGCTCTTTGATATCAGCATATACAATTGCTGCCAGGCCATACAATCAATGTTTACCATTTTTGGTTCTGCAAAAGCTTTTTGCCACCCCTCTGCTCCAGGGGGTAATATGTGCCAATATAAATAGCACTCCTGCCCCGCATCCCCACATACTGCTAGCCAGAAGTCAAGGGTAGAATGAGTATATCCTGGATAAGAACTGCCTTGGTTGCGTTAGGAAGAGCTAATTATCTCAACACTTAAAGAATTTCAAACAAAACTAGAAGAACATGCCAAAGGCTAAAAAAGCAACAAAACTTTGTGAACCCACACTAGACTCCCTGTGTCATGGTAAATGGGGTCATAATGAGGTATCTTCTTTAGGGATCCTATGTAATGGAGCTTAGCCATTTTTCAAAGCAATTGCAATGCATTGTCCTGGATCATTGCTTGGCAGTGGGCTCAGGAAGCTAATATATGGCTCCCTTTAGCTCATAATCAGTGTCTCTGCATCTGAGGGCAAAGTGGTTGGCTTTGACTTTTGTCTGAACTTCGCATAACCCTGGATGATTTCCCCCATCTGCCTTCAGGAAAGCAGAATGTTATTGCCTTAATGGAAAATGAAGATTAAAATAATGCTCAAAATCTATCCAAATAAAATATTCCCAAGATTGAGAGTCTCTGGATGTTTCCTTCTAAATATTTAATAACAGTGTACTATAACTCATTAATTTATTCATTCAGGTGACATACACGGAGTGCCTAATATAAGAAAGGCAATATGCATGGTTTTAGGAATATGCCATGAATAAGCCTGGCATGATATGCAGTTGATCAAGAAAGATCGGTGTTGCACACACAGTAAAAGTGAAAGGTGTTACAAGTGGTAAAGAAGGACAAGGTGAGATGTGAGCTTATGGCAGGAAACTAGTGGAAGAAATATGTTAGCTGAACCCTGAAGCATAAGGAACAACTAAGTGAAGAAAGTTCAGCTGTAAATTCTCAGAAACACATGGACTGCAGTCATAAAGACCAGAGTTTTGGGGATTGGTGCAAAGTGACTTCTTCAGTGCACTGCAAAGACATCGTTTGGGTTGGTGGTACCTGGCACCTCCTCTCCCTCTTGGCCGGACCTTACTCTGACAAGGGAGGGTGTGCTTAAGGAGGAATGCAGCGGGTTCCCTCTAGGCTAGGCTAGATCTGCCTAAATCTTTTCAACAAGTGCATATCATTCTATGTGTGCCAAACAATATTTAACCATTTAGATTATTTCAACCTTTTTGCGGCAGCAAGTAGGCCTAGTGAATAATACTATACTCACTTCTTGAGCACACGATGTTATTTTTCAAATTGATAAATTGTCTGCCCAAGTAAAGGTATTAAATATTGGGTAATAAAACATGCATTCTCTTATGTTTCTCCAAAGTATTTTACAAAGAACCCTAAGCTTGAACAAATGCTTAAACTGATCCCAATGTCTCCATTTTCTGGCTAAAGAAGCATGTTATTACAAGAGGTAATGTGCCTGCATGAACCCACAACCATAATAAAAAGCAGGACATGACCAATGCTATAACAGATTTGTAGGTGAAGTACAGTATTATGTGAGCTCAGAGGAAAAGTCAGTTCAGAATGAAGAAGGATCAACAAAAATTTGTGGAAGAGCTCAAGCTGATGAATGAAAAGTGGGCAGGAACCATGACTTACAGATGCTGACATCCCCACAGAGACAGGCACATTTCTAAATTCTTAATATGAGCTCAGAATCTGTTTAGAAATGGATTTATATTTGTCATAAGCAAATCTGACTGTGGGTGATGCTGAACAGACTAAAGTAATTGTGAGAAAAGTTGTGAAACAGACTTCCTTGGAAAGTTTTATAATAGGATGGATCACTGCCTGCCTGGAAATCATGACATTTGAGGTGGTGTGATGCAATGCACTGCGCTGGGTGACCTTGTGAAGTCTCAACTAACCTACTAATGTGCCCCCTTAGACCTTGGGCATACACCCGCGTACATGCTTAGAGTGTGTCCTCAGTGCATAATTACCATCTCTTTTGTAAGGACTGTGTAAATTTGGAGTCCACTTTAGACAAGCTCATCCCAAACTGATACTTAATGCATGAGGGGCAAGTGCATGTGCTTCTGTGTCCCTGGGATAGCTCCTGGGCCACCTTACTGTACCTGTTGCCGATGACTTTTTTTAGTTTCTATGACATTTTTTATTTGGGCGTTTTACTTTAATTGCACAGTTAAGTTCTACATTACATAATCTTGCATTACAATCTACATTATGTAATCTTACCTTACAGTGTCATGTCTCCTGGCTTATAGATCTAGTTATTATGGTCACTGCTGCTGAGGCTGTAACTGAGAAACCCAGTAATTAGAAAGATAGGAAACTAGAAGATAGATCTTTTGCAAAACAGAAGGGGACTAAGAGATAGGGAGAGGGGAGGGAGCAGGAGAAAAAAATTAAGATATGATATACATAAACCAACTCCAGCAATAAATGTAATTAGCATTTACTATAAACATATACCTATAAAAATTAAAGTTTGAAAGGAAAATAAACCATTTCCTTGCTAAGTAAAAATAAAAGATAACAAGTGAACTAAGATTTTGTGGTAGTTGCCATGGAGAAAATGACAGACAAACTGATTTATCACATAGGACCTGGTTACGCAGGGACGTTGAACCAAGATGGTTGCCATATTCATCCTACAGATTCAACTGCTAAATCACCTCATGTCGTTGGCATTGAAAATATCTGTCTGCAAATGCGATAATAATTGAATACGTTGTCTAATAAAAGTAGGCTCAATTAACACTCTACTGCTAAATGTATTTTCAAGGAAACAAAATAGATTTACACAATTACCTCATACATTCATAAAATTGGCTTTTTTGAATCCTAGAAGATATGATTCCTCCAACATACCAACAAAGAACGACCTCAAAGGCATTAACACTAATCAAGTACAAAAATGCAATACTTATTTGAACAGGTTCATAGGACAATATTACAAGTCTTCTTGCTATAAATGCAATACCTATAATTGACTTTCAGCAAGCAAAATCATCTTATTAAGAGTAATGGTTTATGTTTTGCTTTATGTTAATGTGCAGATTTGCTTACTTAATTTTTTGGCCTTGAAGAGCTATTAACGCAAGGTCTTGTCTCTATTTCTGCTTGTCTATTACTTAAGCAACTTTGTAATAAAATTATATCCATAATATTTTTAATGGCTTTATATCATATTAGTTTCAGAAGCACAGTTCTACAAATTTAAATTTTTGATACAACCTACTTTGTGGAAGAACTTGCTACCTCAAACTGTGACTTTATCAGAACAAAATTTTTAATAAAGCATTAAAATATTTTGATGGAGATACACTGATGTACTTGATCACTAGGTACAGCAAAATACTCTTTTAACAGTACTGCATTTCTAATTCTCATATGAGATGGAGAATAGATTGGCAAAGTGGAGACTAAAAGAATGAAAATGTTGAAACTGACTCAGTAAGTTTGAAATTAAAGCCCTCTGATTCTGTTAGCGTCCTTTCTATTAGGATACAATAGGGCTTTTACAAAGAACCCTAAGCTTGAACAAATGATTAAACTGAGGTCACAACTTTGAAAATCAAATGACAAATTTAAGATTCTAATGCAAATGAGTGTAAATGTAGGTTTTGTGCAGTCAGTGAAGATGTGGACATGGACTCAAGGAGAGATGTAAAGAAAGCCTGGCATTGTTCAGAAACAATAGGACATGTCTTCCCCTATCTGGTGGTGCTTTTTCCCAGTTCCCTGGCTTCTTTCATTTCTTTCTTCTTAAAGACTTTCCTCTAATTTTTTTTTAACATTCCTTGCTCCCTATTATGTCCTCTCCACAGATTTCCCTTGCTTTTAAGATATGAAACCAATCAGATGGGCACCAAGGCAGTCCATTACTATTTAATTAATGAATGACCTTCCTTGGATTCAGTCCCTGTTCTAATCCAGATAAACTCAGACTTAATTATAGTTTTGTGTTCAGCCATCTTTGAATTCTCTCCTTATCGACTAAATAGATAGTATTATAAATTTTTCTTCTGGCATTGAATAAGCTAACCTGAAACTGAAATTGTTAATGTATAAACTGTCTCTTTAATTCACTTTCCATTAAAAATTTGCTGTAGAATTAAATGAAGACAAAGGTATGAATTATCAGAGATAAAAAATTACTCTGTAAACTATACTAAGTGATGGCTTTGGCCTTTCCTGGTATGTCTTCTTGATTTCTTTATTTTGTGTAAGGCTGTACTTTCCTCCATTGTCCTGTATCAGTCAGGGTTCTCCCAGAGAAACAGATATAATACAAGATGTACAAAAGTATAAGAAGTTACAGGTTTGGCTTATGATGGTCAGCCACAGAGTTGGATGCGGAAGCAGGCAGAGGGGGTCTGCACTCTGGAGACTGAAGGTTTCAGTCCAAAGTCTTGAGTTCACTGCAGTGTCCACACCAGTCCATATCAGGAGGCCAATAGGTCTGCAAGGGAAGGATGAAGAGTCTGCACCAGAAGGCTGATGGTCTGTGGCAGAAGCTGAAGAGTCTGTGCTGGAAGCCAAGAGATGATGTCCAAGATGAAGGCGAAGACTGCAGCTCCTCTGAAGAACGGAAGCAGATCCATCCTTCCTCATTTCCCTTTTATACCATCCAGGTGATGAGTCTCCCTAGGGGTCTTCTACACCCTAGGGGAGGAATTGCTGAGCCATTTTAGTTAAATTTCTTAACTTCTCAAGTTGACATAAGCAATCAAACATACAGCCAGGAGTGGTGGGGCATGGCAGTAATCCCAGCCCTTGGGAGCCTGAGGCTGTAGGATCATTGTGAGTTTGAGATCAGTCTCGGCTACAAAGTGAATTCAAGGCCAGCCTGAACTGCATAGCGAAACCCTCTATCTAAGGATCTCAGTGGGGAACCTCCAAAATGATACAGGAAAATAAAAACTCCCAACCTGAATGATATCTGGGACAAGTTTGAGTTCATGTTCTCTAAAATTGAAGAATGAATTTTAGGAACAACAGAGGTTAAGAACAGAATATATTTATTGAGGAAAAGAAAGCTTCTGTCTAAGGAAGGGACAGAAGGGGCCCCCCGTGTGGGTTACCCCCTCCCTGACCGTTTTTGTTTGTCCACACCAGTGAACCAAAAGGCTTGGCGTAAGGGCCAGCAGTACTCACTTGGTGAACGTGCTGTTTTAGAGTCCAGCATAGCCCTGCCAGCCTCATGATCTGGAAAGCAGTGTATGTTCAGAATAACCATGACCAGTGTTGACCAATCCTCTTGTGAAATCCAGTCGCTTCAATAGTTTCCTAATAAAATTCCTGTAATTAAACCCTTAGCTGCTAAAGATGGCTCTTTTATTCAGTGTTCTACCTCCCTATTTATAAAAGACAGAATCTTCCAAGGGAATCTGTAAATGAATGACACAAAGACAACTGTGTAAATGTTTTCTCACGTGTGAAGTCTATATTAATTTAACAACGTATCTTACGTCAGGCACAAAAACACATAACCTATTTGATACCCACCATCTCACTATTAACAACTCAAGGAAAAATGGAGCTCATTTTTATGTTATCTTGAGATAAGATAGAAGAAATAAAAATAGGTAGAAAGGAGACTAGGGAATTAAAATTTTAAGAAAACTGCCTCTTCAAAACACAGTCAACAGTACCCAATCTTACAATGCCTTTTTCACCCCAGGCTTGTTTTTCTTCCAAATAAATTCCCAGGAGTCTTAAAGGTATGATAAGTCCATAAATTTGATCTATGCTGATACTACAAGTCCATCAGTTGCATGGACTTACACTCTCAAAGAAACACTACTATTAATTTGATACCCTATCTCCAACTGTCGAACATGAACAAATGGTTTGTGTTTTAACCTCACTGATAAAGCCAGCTTATGTTTTAACCCACTGATGAGCAGCCTGACCTTAAGGAAACAGACAGCAAGTATAAGATAAGTAACTCAGAGAAACAAGCAACCTGGGCCATCTACTTTGAGGGTACCCCGAGACCATATCAGTGTCCTGTGGTGGTTGCCTGATTGTGTCCACTGGAGTAAGTAACGTCCGACTAATTTGGCTCAGCACAGCTCAGGGTGTGGAAGACCCACCCCGGGGAGGACGATCACTAGAATGGTATAAAAGTGAAACAAAGAAGGAACGATTGCTGCTGTTTTCTTTGGATGAACTTTAATGTCCACCTTCACCTTTAAGGTCGGCTCCTTGTTTTCAGCACAAATTCTTCAGCCTCCAGGAAGCCTTCAGCCTTCTGGCAGAGACCCTCAGCCTCCTGATACAGACTCGCACGGGACACTACACGGAGCTCCAGGCTGGATTCTTCGGATCCCCAGTGAGCAGACTGACCTGTTGCATTCATCCATACCTGACTCTGTGGGCGGCCAGTGTGGGCCAATCTGTAAATTCTTATACATTTGTATGTCTTGTATGTTTCTCTAGTAAACACTGAGTAGTACACATCCTAACCCTAGATCATACTGCATTCAAGTGCTTGAATGCCTTTCTGAGCCTCCTCCTCCTCCACCTCCTCCTCCTCCTCCTCCTCTTCTTCCTTCTTCCTTCCTCTTCCTCTTCCTCTTCCTCTTCCTCTTCTTCCTCTTCTTCCTCCTCCTCTTCTTCTTCTTCTTCTTCTTCTTCTCCTCCTTCTTCTTTTCCTCCTCCTCCTCTTCCCCCTTCTCCTTCTCCTCCTCCTCCTCTTCTTCCTCTTCCTCTTCCTCTTCCTCTTCCTCTTCTTCTTCTCCTCCTTCTCCTCCTCCTCTTCTTCCTCTCATCCTCTTCCTCCTTCTCCTCTTCCTGCTGCTTCTTCTTTTTCTTCTTCACTCTTCCTCCTCCTTCCTCTTCCTCTTATCCTCCTCTTCCCTCTCCCCTCCTTCTCTCCCTCCCCACTTCCTGCCTTCCCTCCCCCTCCTCCTCTTCTCCTTCCCCTTTCACCTTCCTCCTCTTCCTCTCCCTCCTCTTCATGTTCCCCTTCTTTTCTTCCTCTTCCTCTTCTTCCTCTACCACCTTCTCTTCTTCCTCCTCCTCTTCCTCTTCTTCCTTTTCTTTCTTGTACTAGGGATTAAATTCAGGGCCCCTTCAATGAGCTACAACTCCAACCCTTTTTGTACTTTTTATTTTGAGACCTGTCACTAAGTTACACAGGCTAGGCTCAGATTTTGTGATTCTCTTGCCTCAGCCTCCCAGAGTGCTGACATTACAGGCATGCTGAATCACATTATGTATTTCTGTTATTTGGCCTAATAAATCTGCTTATCCCTCTCACTGATGAGTCTTGCAATTCTTTCTATGATGAGTCAGGAACCTACTGAAGCTGAGATCCCTATATTCCTTCGGGAGGATTTCCTTGGATTTTGTCCAATAACAACCTGACATATCAAAATTGAGGAGTTACATTTAAATAAATATTTTGTTTAATAGCTGATCCACATCATTTTACAGTATAGATCTTTAGAGAATTACAATGAAAGCAATATTTAATTCTAAAGTGACATGAAATCTAACATCAATTTTTGCCTCAGTTGGCATGTCTGGGTCAGTGAGTTACAACATGGGCTCCCTTTTCTAAGTGCCAGATGTTCTGTCCTCCTTGCTCTAAGTAAGGGCTCTGGCCAGAGGGAGCTGGAGCTAGGTAGAAATGCAGACCCTCAGCCCCACTCTAGGCCTACTGAACCAGGCTCTGCATTTTTATATACTCTCAGCTGATTTTGTGCTAGGGTTTGAATATTGGTCACACAGGATTCATGTGTTGGGAACTTAGTCCCAAGGTCATTGTTAAATCTGCAGTGCTTGTGCTTCCAGATGACCTCAGATTCGGATTTAACCTTTAAAGCATTCTGAAAGGAAGATTGCAACACCCTCTCCTATGTGGGGCTAATTGAGAAACCCTGGGCCAGTGTCTCTCTGAGGACACTGAGATCTGCCTGTGTACAGGAGAGAGACTTTGAAGGCTGTGGAGAGGAGTCTGAGCCTTTCACTGACAACTTGAGTTACACAAAAACAAAGCCCACTTCTCTTTGTTCCCAACAGAGAGCCTTTTCCCCCTCTGTCTACCTGCACCCAGGCACATTTCCTATTACCTTTACACAAGCCTGGTGGTCTTGTCTGCTCTCTGCCTTGTGTCATCCCTTAGTTATAACTTCATTATTATCTCTGATGAGTTTGTAAATCCCTAGTGGCAGAGAGAGGAAAAATTGTACGCGAAGATCCGGAGGATGAAAGGAGCTTGAAATCTTTGAGGAACTGGAAGCCCAGTCAGGATGACTGCTAGAGAGACAGAACTGCCCTGTCGTGAGGAGCAGACAGACCAGTGAAGGCTTAGGGGTGATTGGCAGATGTGTCACCTAGGGAGCTTGCCGCAGCAAGTGTCCCAGATCCCACCTGGAGACGCGGCGTGTACCAGAGATTCTGCAGCCTGTGACTCTCAGAGCACCCTGGAAGCTGTTCTCAATCCTGGCTGAGGAGCTTTAGAAATGCTGATGTCTATATTCTGTCCCCAAGATTTGAACATAATTGATCTGATCTTCATTCAAGGTAACTGGATATTTAAAAGATCCTCAAGTGTCTCTGGTAGGCTTTCGAGTAAAATATGAGCTGCTGCTCTGGAGCATGGGGTATTGCTCTAGGAATGGCTGGAACATCTTAATGGGGAGGCAGAGCAATAGAAGGGGAAGTCAGTCAGAAAGAGGTCATGAAAGCCTGGGAATGTTTCAGAAAGAAGCCTTGCTTTGTTCGCAACTTAACCAACCACTCAGCAAGCATTTGCCTGTCTGGGTGCTGGGCAACCTTCTTGGTACCTCGGGTCTCAGGCCCAGTCTTACCATGCAGAGTAAGAGGATCAAGTTCTTTGCATTCAGGCCTCAGCTCTCCCTTTCAAATGGCTTCTGGGATGGCATCATCTTTTATCTGCCTTAGAAATACAGGAAGCCACATAACCCAAGACTTTGTGTAAATTATAGGATTAGCTCACTTTCAATGAATAAACATGAGAGAAAATGTGTGAAGAGAAAAAAGATTTATCAATTATGTGTGTCTTCAAAAGCTTCCAAGATTATGCAGTTTTAGTGGTAGAATGACTTTGAAAGGAAAGCTTGCAAATTGAATTGTACCTGCACTCATAATAAAATGGTGATAAATTAATTAACTCTCAGCACTTACCTAATAACAAGCCTGAACTGCACATCCATGCTGGGGCTAGTCAAGGTCACTGTGGCATTTGCCTCGATTCTCAGACTGCTCAAATTTGAGAGAAACCCAAGGCAGACATTGCAGAAGTTACCTTCATAGGTCCTGCCTTAATAAAGACAGAGGGTTAGGACTCTTCATGAAATACTTGCCGTGATATTTTGCCACCTAATATTCCAAATTGGTTTGAAAACCATTGTGCAAATTAGCTAGGTCCTGGGGGCATGATTAAATCAGGTAATCTACCTGGATTAGCTTGCCTTTTTGGAGGTAGTTTATTACTTAACTCTCTGAAAATAGTAGAAGAAACTAATTGTTCCTAAGGTCGGGATGAGACCTAGCCAAGGCACACTGGCCTCTGGCCACTCCTTCCTCCTTCACCTTTCTAACATGAATGAGATGTGTTGAGCACCTGTTTTTCCCAGTTACTTTCAGATGCTACCTGTACCAGTTAGTGCCTACTAGCAAAACAGACTTAATGTAAGATATACAAATATGTAAGAATTTACAAGATTGGCTTACATTGTTCACCCCCAGAGTCAGGTGTGGAAAGTGGGAAAGGGCTGTCCGTGCGCTGGAGATCGGAGGATGTAGGTGAGGGCCGGGAGTGCACTGCGCTGCTCCTGAGAGTCAGCATCCAGAGGCCCGCGGGTCTGCGCTGGAGGCTGGAGGCTGCGCTGGGAGTCAGGAGACGCTGTCCAAGGTGAAGGTGAGGACTGGCGTCCTCCTAGGAAACAGAATGAGCCTTCCCTCTTTGTTCCCTTTATTATTCATTCAGGCTACAAGCCCACTGGTCGGTGCCACTCACACCAGGATGGGTTTCTGTCTTCAGTAAAGCCCCTCAACCACACCCAGAGCTATGCTGATCCAATGTAGTTGGGAATTTCTTACCCAAACTGACACAACAGTTTATCACATTACCTTATCCTCATAACAGCTCTCTGATGTAGGTTATTATTAACTTTATATTTTTTTTTAAGAAGAAGCTGTACATCCAAGAGACCGAGAGGTTTGCAGGTGACAAGCGATCCCACATGTAGGGGTGGAGCACACTGTGTCGTGGCTGCGTGTTTTCATTCCCCACAAGATGCCAGGATGAGCAGAGAGGCGCCCAGGAGAGGTGAGGAGCAAGGAATGCAACTTTCCCGACAGCCTGTTGCCCTCTCTCCCGCCTTTGTTCCCTCTTTCATCCGTCCCTTTCTTCCCAATAAAATGCAGCTCGTAAATGTCAAGTTTGAGGCATCATGGAAGGATACAACTGTGTAACAATGACCACAATCAAAATTAAAAAAAAAAAAATATATATATATATATCTACCTCCCCTACAAATTCTCCTGGACCTTGTTGTAGGTTAACCATTCCCTGTAGATCCAGCTCCTGGCAACAGGTTACCTATTATCTGTTTTAGTTTTGCTTTTCAGAGGTGTCATACAGATGAAATGGTGCAATCTAAATCTTTTCATGCATGGTTAGTTTTACGTGACATAATGTTTCTGAGGCACGTGTCTGTGCTCTCTTTCTCTTTACTGTTGAGTATGTTTTGTTGTATGGATGTACGACAGCTGCTTTAACCACTCCCCAGCTGGTGGACATTTGGATGGTTTCACTTCTGTCTTTTGCTATTATGAAAAAGGCTGTTACAAACATTCAGCTTTTTAAATACACAGTTGCTCTGACATTCAGGTCTTCCTTTAGACAAATATCTGTATTTTACTTACTTAGGTAAATATCTAGGATAGAGCTTGTAAGACATATGATAAGAATGTACCTAACTACAGGAAACTACCAACAAATTGATTTTCAGAGTGGCTCTACCATTTTGCACTCTGAGTTCAGGTTGCTTCTCATTCTATTGCTTCATTTGTCAGACTTTTTCATTTGAATCATACCAGAGGTATGTGGCGGTAAATTTTAGTTTTAATTCTCATCTCCTTAATAGTGACTGATGCTGAGTGTGTGTCTACAAGTAATTTGCATATTTGGTAAACTGTCTGTATAATTCTTCCACTGATGAGTTCTTTTATTTTTTATTTACACATGTTCTTTAAATATTTTAGACACAAATGTTTAACTGATATGTGTTTTGCAAATATTTTCTTCCAGTCCATGGCTTATCTTTTTTATTTACCTAACAATGTCTTTTAATGATCAAATGCTGCCAGACATAGGGGATCATTAATCCTAAGTCTTGAAAGGCCGAGGCAGGAAGATCTCTGTGAGTCTGAGGCCAACCTGGGCTATATAGTGAGTTCAAAGCCAACCTGCATCACACAATGAGACCCCATTTCAAAAATAAATAAATAAATACAAACAAAATGAGCAAGTGTTTTTAACTTTGAAGTCTAATTTTTTAGTTTTTTCATTTGTGCTTTTTGTGTCATACCAAAAATATCCAATCTGTGCTTAACTGATTATCACAAAATTTCTTTTCTTATATTTTCTTCTGTAACTTTCATAATTTAGGTTTTACACTTAGGCCTGGGATCGATCTTATTTATAAGGTGCAAAGTATGGCTACAGATGAGTTCTTTCACATGTGGATATCATATCTGCCCAGCACAGTTTGCTAAAGTGCCATCCTTTCTCCATTGAATGGTCTTGGAAAACTGTGTTGGAAATCAGCTCATCTTACAGGTATGGACCTATTTCTAGACTCTGTGTTTTGTCACAGATTTCTGTTTCTGGACTCCGTCCTGATGCCAACATCATACTGATTCAACCATTACAGCATCACAGTCAGGAAACCTCAGTGCTCCAACTTTGTCCTTTCTTTTTAAAATCATTTTGGCCACTCTAGGAACTTGGGACCTTCTATCAACAGTTGTATTGGGAATTTAATTTGTCCTCCACATAAAAGTTGACAAGATAGCCTATCAATGTTTGGCTGCTAACAGAAAATTCAAGATTCTCTACCAAAAGATAGTCTCCTCACAGTGGAACTACAAACCAATGTTCCAGATGAGAGAAGAATCAAATGTCACACAAGACAACTAACAAAACCAACACTCAGGACATGAACTTGTTTCAAACAATTAACTGCATAGGGCAGTGTGACATAGACTTAAAGTGTTCTCGGGATTCTCATCAAGAGAGCTGAAAAAGGGTCTGAGGATGAAACTGTGCTAGAGCACTTGTGTAGTTTGCCTGTGGGCCTGATCCCAACCCTCAGAACTAGAGAGAGAGACAGAGACAGAGAAATCAGGAGGGATTTGATCCATAAAAGACTAAACAAATGGGCACGGTGGTTCTTGCCTGTAATCTCAGCACTACAGGAGGCTGGGGCAAGAGGATGGAAAGTTGGAGCCCAGTCTGGTGAGCTTCAAGATTTAGCAAGACCCTGCCTCAACATGAAATGAGTATATGAATAAAAAGGGCTGGCATACAGCTCCATGTGGAGGTCCTGAGCTCAGTCCCCAGCGCCAAAAAGGGGGAAAATAAAAAAAGAAGGAGGAAGGAAGGCAGGAAGGCATGATGAAAGGAAGGCAGGAAGGCAAGAAGGCAGGAAGCCAGGAAGCCAGGATGGAAGGAAGGACGGAAGGGTGGAAGGAAGGAAGAGAAACAAGAGGAGAGAAAAGGGGAGGGGAGGGGAGGGGAGAGGAGAGGAGGGAAGGGAAGGTCAGCTACAGGACATGAAGAAGAGAACAGGAAACTTCACTGGAAACCCCAATCCAACAAGAGACTCGTGGAACTACACTAGCTGGTGAAACAATAAAGTGGTTTCCAAAGATAGAAGAAATAGCTAAGTCTTCAGATAAAAGGTACGTTCTATGTACTGTGCAAGATAATACAAAGTAAATCCACATCTAGACAAAAGTAATGGGTCTGAGAAACATCAAAGATATAAACAGTCCCTCAAAAACCATCACATACAGAGGACAGCTTACCTGGAAGGGAACAACAACAGCAGATTCCCACAAAATGACAATAGATGCCAAAGACACAAAGCATCTGTTACACAGCAATGTTACAGGCAGCTAAACCAGCATTTGAAAGCGAGAGCAGAATAAAGTTAGTACCAGGTGTACAGAACCTGAAAGGCTGCACCACCTGACTGAGACAGTGATGTCTAGTTTAGTTCCTTCTCCATCTCCTGCACACCAGCAGCTACTCATAGGCCAGTCTGAGGTGGAGGTGAGAAGCATTCTTTTTTCTTTTGAGATACATCAGTGAAATGTACAGATCTTCAGCATCTAGTTAGATTAACTATGAAAAATGTGTGCACTTGAGTAAAAACTCTTCGTTAAAGGGGATTTTGAAAGATTCTTCATAAGGAAGAAGTGTAACACACACAGTATTAATTTTTATGCTTTCTGGAGGAAACACAGGACACGAAATATACAGGACAAAATGTATTTGCATATTGCAATGTTTGACTGTTTAAAGTTACTTTGGGGGGCTGGGGATATAGCTCAGCTGCACAAGCACCTGCCTGGCCAGTGCAAGGTCCTGAGTTTGATTCCCAGTTCAGTCAAGTTACATTTTTTATTTAAGAACAGCTAGAAGCTATTTGGGCTAGTTCTCCACTTCATTGTATTTATGTTACCCCTTGGAGACACAGGTTCTTTTGGTTTTGTTCGTATGCATTTTAAAAATGTATTTGCTTTAATATGTGAAAACATGAATGTACAATTGAGGATTACTCAAAAAGTTTATTCAAAAAAGCTTCCTATCCCATTTCTTCTCTCTAGTTCTTACTCCATCTTTCCTTCCCCATCATTGTAGGTGTTCAACATTGTCAATTTCCCTCTGTCCTCTGTGTGTGTGTGTGTGTGTGTGTGTGTGTGTGTTTTCCACAAATGAACATGTACTTTCTTATTTCTTCTTCATTTTTATAAAAAATGTAGCTTCAGTCAGGGTCACCCCAATCATTAAATTTCTTTCAATAGTTTAAACTCAGAGGGACAGTTTAAAAATCTCTCTTTTATACCTTAGTTGTTTGCTGTGGACAAGATGATCCTCAAGAACATTCAAATACCTTTACAAATGGAACTGTGGGGAGAGGTACCTTACAGGGCTTAGATGAGACTTTGTATTAATGGAATATTTTATAACATCACTTCCAAAATTAGGGGTGATGGGCTTTGAGTTAGAGGATGACTATTACGGTGATTTTTTCCTAAATTAATGTGATTTTGAGCTACTTAATGTTTTTATTGCTTGAACTAGCCTGCAGACAGTGTATTCCTTCTTATAGAAGGTCTATCCTTTATTATCCTTCCATAAGGTCAAGGAAAAACATTTTGAGTGGAGATTTTATAATCTTCCACATGACCTCTGCTTTTCAGCCTTGCATTAGCCACAAACATAAGGAATCCCCCTTTAAGGTCTTCACCTGAGTGAAAAATGTTGAAAAAGAGAGCAGCAAGCACTCAAGATCAGCCTTAACATGGGCCATGAGCTGTGATTGTTGATGGCTGTGATTCTGGCTGTGATTCTTCACAGAACCAGACAGATCTTCTTACTTACTACACTCTTCTTCTCAGCATTATCAGCCCTGAGGGGTTAAATGCGCTCTGGATAATCAACACTGCTAACAGTGATGCTCCCTGTTCTTTCTGAAGGCTCGGTCGTCAAATGTGTGTTCTCTCTTTGGGGGTGGAGATGGGCACTGAGCTGGCTGGGCCACAGGAATGAGATGGAACATGCTGTTACACTTTAACCAGTATGTAAAGAAGACTCTTATGCAACCAACTATCCAGACCTTTCTCTTCAGAGAGTTTTGTGGTGCAGCAAGTCTCTGTTGGGATGAAGCATTTTAGCCTCGGAGTCCTTGTCGCCACCGTCTTTCTGTGTGAGCAGCATGGCTTTGCCTTTCAGAGGTAACTCACTAGGACCCTGGGCTGTGCTGGGACATTTCCTTCATTTGCTTGCCTCACACTGAACTGCATCAGTGCACTGGACTCAGAGCAAAACGTGAAATAATGAGGGCCAGCACCTTGTCATATTCCTCTGACAAAAAAGTGGATTTCAGTACAAGAAATCATCACTAGATACAGCATCTTTTACTCTTTTCTGGCTTAGTTTTATTATTGGGAGAACCTTGGATGATATGTTCTTCGTGTTGTCATGTATAAAACATTTAACTATGGATAACTTATTTTCATGTCCTATGGGAAATATAGGAAAAGAGGGTAAAGATATTAAATAGGAAATTTGGTTCATGCATGGTTATTCAGTATGGGATATGAAATGAAGAATATTTGTTGTGAGGAACACATACATACACATGTCTAATTCTTATTTTGTTTAGTAGAATGATCATATTATGATATTCTCCCATAAACTACCTAGAAAAACAAAAAATGAACTTACTCTAGAGCATATGATATGCAGAGTACATAGCTCCAGAGTACAGGGAATGTAGTTTATTAACTAGTCATTTTTAGTGTTTTAAAAATTGATACTGATTTACTTGGGATTGTCTTGTTTTTCACTTGTTTGGCTTCTGTAATCCTTTTCTTCTCTAATTATCTCTGAGACAGATGCTTCTCCTCGTGTTAATGAAAGGCAAAGGGAGAAAGGAGGTATGCAGAGGCACACCCCAGAGACAGAGAGCTGTCAAAAACCTTTGACAACAGATAACCACAGGACAGTAGTTCAGATAACAGAGCGTACGAGCCCAAAGCTGCATTTATATCTGATCACTGAGTAGTTGTTGATTCTCTTTGTTCAATATAGTTGTCAAGTATCAAATCACAAATCTCACTGTGAAATAGAGGTTGTTTCAGAAATGATAGAGGTATAAAAACTGCGAGAGTGACTGGGGGCTTATGTCTCTATTTTATCAGTGAATTAGGTGAGGGCAACTTCTAAGGTCTTTGCTAGTTTTGATTTCTGTAATTTGATGATTGTCTCTAAGGTAAAGGGAGATTGAGGGAGAGAAGCTGGTAACATCACAGCCACTGCAGTTACTGTGCTCACTGAGAGGAGAAAGCAGGAAGCAGAAACCCAGGGTTATTTAGCACCTGTGTTTGTCCCTTGATCTGTGCTAGACACTTAGCAGTGTTATCTTTTCAAATGCCTGTAATGCTACACTCTAGGAGTCTTCCTCCTCCTCATTCTCCTCTTCCTTCTCACGCTCTTCTTGTTCTTTTGTACTCAGGACTGAATGCAGGGCCTTCACCGCAGCTGCCCTACCCTTCTTCTCTTTTTTTTTTTAAGGTTGAGACTGTCTCCCTAAGTCACTGAATTGCCCAAACTGGGCTCAAACTTTGAATCCTCTTGCTTCAGTCTCCAAGAATGCTGATATTACAGGCATAAGAAAGCCACTGTGTTTGTTTGTTTGTTTTCTGTGTTGCCAGGCTGGCCCGGAACTTCTGGGCTCAAGGGATTTTTGCACCTCAGATTCTGAGTAGCCAAATCTGGGCTCTACCCAGGCATCCAGCACATTCTAGGAATAGTTTTGCACATTTTACGGAGGAGAAAACAGAATCCCCATAAGAATAAATCATAAGAGCAAACATAAAGTGCAGGGTTTGGATCCAAACACACCTTTGCTTCTTTCAACTCTGCATATGTAACTTTGCCTCTAGTAGAAATCAGGAAAGGACTCAGCTTGAACGGAGGTCAGATTTAGTCATAGTGAATTTGAGAAGACAGTCACCTGGGAAGACTGCCATTTGGGAAGCTTGCCTGGAGGACAGAGAGGGCTTCAAGGTCCTCACTTACCGGCAGGTGTACACGTGACCTAGGCACCAGCTAGCACCAGCACCCTAGGAGCCAGTAGTTGTAGAGCTTCGTGCAAAGACTCACACCAGGCTGCCATCTTTGTTGTTGTTGTTTTGTTTGAGCCAGGGTCTTGCTATATTGCCCAGGTTGGTGGAAAACTCTTGCCCTCAAGCAACCCTCCTGCTTCTATCTCCCATTTGGCTGTGACCACAGGTGGTGCTACCTTCTCACAGTTGGGTTGTCCTTTTGATTCCATAGTGAACTGAACTGGAGAGGATAAGCAGTTGCAAGACACACTGCAAGAGTTCCATGTCTTCTAAGTTAGTAAATCAGTGCTCAGCACTTTAGTGGGACTCTGAAGAACGCAAACGAAGGAGACAGACAAAACGAAAGCCGTGGAGAGATAAGTGAAAGGTTCCCTCATGTGTGGTTTTTCTCACTGACTTGCTTCAGCATGTGCTCTGAAATCTAACTGATACTTATGCTTGAAATGAGGAAATAGAAGACAGCTATAACTTAAGCAAAAACTATCACACTGAAAATGCTTAATACTTTGTGTGTACTGTGCAGCCTCTGTGGGGGTGGAAGGGGGAAACACTGCCTGTTGCAGACACATGCATGCCTGAATTCTGGTTTTTGTCCTTTCCCTGGAAATAACATGGTAAACTGCTCTTTCTACGAGGAAAAAAAAAATTATTTTATTTTTTACCAAATGTTTTTGAGTTCTGCCTTTCAAGAAACAGCCTATTCCTGAAAATAAAGGAGAAATCTAATTTCATTCAGAGTGGTAGCCTTCCATAAATTACTTCTGGGTGCAAGAATACAAACCCTTCTAAAAAGAACAAATGGTCCACTCTTCCCTAAAGCTGTTCTTGTTATTGTTTTCTTGTCACGATCATCTTCCTAATAACAGTCTGTATTCAGGCAGTCCGTCTCTCAGGGGCTGATTTGTAGGTGTACTTTGGTAAATCTCATCAGTGAAATGCCCTGAATCAACAACCAAAAAATAAAAATTTTAAAAAAGCGTAAGTACCATATGGCAAAGAGAAAGACAGACAAAAAAACCCACATCGCTATGTGCACTTGATTTTAAAAGCCAAACAGTATAAGGGGTTAAAAAAAATACTAGCAAGACTCTTGTAAACAAAGTCATTAACATGTGTTATGCAATGACTACTAAAGCGCAGTCTGTCAGCAGGGACTATCTATTTAGAAAAAGAAAGTGAAAAAAATTAGAAAGAAAAGAAGGGAACGGACTTGCGGGGGAGTTGCAGAGGATAGAAGGCATCTGAATTATTGATGTACCACCGGCGGTGTTCTTTCTGTGGATTCCATACACTATCGGCCACCAGGAGGCTACTTTATTCTCTTTCACTTGGCTCCTATCGATATATTATTTTCATCTCGGAGAAGAGGCCACCAGTGGTCCTAAAATACCGTAATGCATTTAACAATATTGCAGGCTTCAGCTATGTTCCATTGTTCAGAGGCATCTTACCAGCTTTGTAAATTTAACATAATCTTTCAGATCTTGAGAAGTGTGAACCTTTTCGTGTAAACCACAGCAAGGACAGGCCTTGGAAAACATGATCATATTCTTTTTTCTTTTCTTTTTTTGGTGAGGTTTATTGAGCAGAATTAAAGAAGTACACACCTAGAAGAAAGTGGGAGCTCTCTAAGTGTAAGGCTGAACATAATCATATTGCCAGAGTAGGCCTTAAAAACTCAGGATCTGAAGAATGTAGCTGGACCTCTAGGTCTGCTGACCGTTAGCCATGCATGGTTGGACAATTTATTCATTCTCTTGCAGCCTCGGTGTCCATTATTTTTTAATTTTCTCTCCTTTTTTCTTTTTTGCATAGATGGATCTGTTCTTTCTCTGTGCTTATACTTTTGATTCTGTTTTGGTACAAGAATATTTTTCTCAAGTGGTTGTTGTATAAATACTATAATTTCAGAGATATTATCAGAACACATGTTCATTCCTCATCTCTCATTGTCCCATGAATTTTGATTGGGGTCATTTTTCTCTACACTTGCATGGAAAGTCAGAAAATTCCATGGCTTTTCAGCCCAGTTCTAAGTAACTGATAGTCCTTGGGTCATCTACATTGCAAGCAGCCTCAATTCAGAAATCAGAATATCAGTACCAACAAAGATGTTATTCAGATACCTCAGTCTGTGCAGTTAAAAGAAAATTTTCAATTAAATTTAATAGAGTTTAAGTGAGCAAAGAATCGTGTGCAAAATGATCAGCCTTCAAAAGCAGAAACTCAGAGAACGCCAATCCTTAATGGGCAGAAAACAGAAATGAAGCACCAAGGTGGGGATGCAGCTCCGTGGTAGAGCACTTGCCTAATGAGGCCCTGGATTGAATCCCCAGCACGGAGGGGCGGGGGAGCTGATTGGTGGTAGCTCTATCTTTGCCTTATTTGGCTGTGGTCTGATCAGAGGGCAGCCTATAACTGACTGAAGCTTAGCTGCTGGGATTGGCTCAGACTCAGCAAATTGTTACTGAAAACAAAGTCCTAAATTAGACTTTTAATTTGTTTGCCTAGTATATTAGGCTGTAGCTCCTTACTAGGAAGGTCCAGAGGCATTCTTCAGGACAAATTTACTTTACTTGATAGGAAAACAAGCCCTTCCTCTAACTTCTTGCACACACACCTATGATTCCATGCGGCTTTGTATAGTCTCATCGTGCCCCCTGTAAGAACAAGCTCAAGAGTCATGAGACTCATTTTCAGAAACTAAATTTGACACAGAGCGAGCTGTCATCTTCTACCTACTTCTGTCATAATGGCACTTTGGTCAAAATCCAGTAGGAAGAGTCCAGTCCATCACAGTTCAAGTTTGAAGATATCAAAATATTTTTAACCTTGTAATTTTATTTCTCAGGGTTTGTCAATTGTAAAAAATGTTTCTTAATGTTTTTCTCATTAAGAAAGAAAGGCCCATTGGTATAACATACTTTTTGTCTTTCTTATTTGGTTGACTAAATTTGATACTTTCTCCTCTTTTAATATATTAGGCTTTTTCCTTATTTATTATGTTCACTCAATGTTATTTGCTCATTATTTTCAATGATAACAATCTCTGCATCATACTTTCTTATGAGGATTAAATAAGAATGCCTCTAAAGCATTTATTGTTTTTTTCTCACTTTTATTTTAAAAGTAAAGAAACAAAAACATATTAACAAACAGACACAAAGTAGCAGAAGAATAGTACAATCATAACTGAGTTACAGACAAGGTGGCAGGGAATCAACAATGGTTGTTGCATTACATATTGATAACTTCGAAGTGTATACTCTGGAAAACAGATATAGACATGCAAAATTGATCAAACAAATAATCATCAACTATTCCTCACAATAAAGTGACCTAAGTCCATAGTACAACTATGTTAGATATGATGCATATACATACATACTTACTTACATACATAGATAATTATCCTTTCCTTCCTTTTTGGTTTTTTTTTGTATAATTTTTCTTTTTAAAGTGTGAAAGAAAAAAGAACTACATCATCAACAACACAAAAAACAAAAACAAACAAAAAAGCAGAAAGCATTAACAAAGAGACACAAAGTAGCACAGTAACAGTATATTCAGAATTGAATTATAGACAAAGCAACAGGAAACCAGCAATAGTTGTTGCATTGCATATTGATATCTTCAAAGTGTATGCTCAGGAAAACACACATAGACATACAAGATTGATCAAACAACCAGTCATCAACTATTCCTTACCATCAAGTGACATAAGAAAATAGTAGAACAATGTTAGCCCTCCTGCACATATGTATATATGTACAAACATACATACATTTTTGCTTCTTTCTTTTCTCCTTTCCCTCATCCCATCTGTTCTTTACTTTTGAACAGATTTCCTTCATGTCTCTTAGTTTATATTTCCACTCTCAGATTCTTACACCAGTGACACAATACGGCGCTTGCACATGTACCTCTGATTTATTTCACTTATGAGTATGGTGTCTAATTGTGACCATTTGCCTACAAAGGCCACAAATATGTCCCTCTTTATAGCTGAGTAATATTCCATTATATAAAAATGCCACCGTTTTTTTTGTTTGTTTGTTTTTTGTTTTGTTTTGTTTTGGTTTTTGTGGTACTGGGGATTGAACTCAGGACCTTGTGCTTGCCAGGCAGGCGCTTATGCCACTGAGCTATATCCCCAGTGCCACAGTTTTTTAATCCAGTCCTCTGTGGATGGACATTTGGGTTGCTTCCACAATTTAGCTATTACACATTGTGCTGCTATAAACATGGGTGCACATATATCAGAGTGATACGATGTTTTCAGATCTTCTGGGAAAATACCCAGAAGGGGAATAGCTGGTTTGAATGGAACCTCTAGACCTAGTTTGCTGAGAAATCTCCAAACTGCTCTCCACAGTGGCTGCACCAGTCTGCAATCCCACCAGCAGTGTAATAGAGTCGCTATTTCTCCACAGCCTCGCCAGCATTTGTTATTGGATGAATTTTTCATACTGGCCAGTCTTACTGGAGAGAGATGAAATCTCGATTTTGTTTTTATTTGCATTTCTCAAATGACTAAAGATGTGGAACATTTTCTCATATATTTATTTGCCATTTGTATTTCTTTTTTTTTTTTTTTTT